>PITA01007194.1:14130-93799 GCA_004023965.1 Spilogale gracilis
CCTGGGTGGCTCAGTTGGTTAAGCAACTGCCTTCGGCTCAGGGCATGATCCCGGAGATCCGGGATCGAGTCCCACATCGGGCTCCCTGCTCTGCGGGAAGCCTGCTTCTCCCTCTCTCACTCCCCCTGCTTGTGTTCCCTCTCTGGCTGTGTTTCTCTCTGTCAAATAAATAAAATCTTTAAAAAAAAAAAAAAAAAAAGATTTCAGGTCTTACATTTTAAGTCTTTCATCCACTTCAAGATAATTTTTGTGAATGGTGTAAGATAGGGGGGCCAATTTGCATATGAATGTCCAGATTGACCAAACTCACTCATCCTTTGCTCATTGTGTATTTTTGGCTTACTTGTCAAATATTAGTTGCCCATGAATGCATGGATTTATTTCTGGATTTTTTATTCTATCCTATTTTTCCACATATCTCTTTTTATGCCAGTACCATATTGTTTTGATTATTATAGTTTTGTAACATAGTTTGAAATCAGATAATATGACACCTCCAGCTTTTTTCTTTTTCTCAAGATTGCTATGGCTATTTGGGGCCTTTTGTGGTTCTATATGAATTTTAGGGTAGTTTTTTTCTGTTTCTGTGAAAAATGCCATTGGGATTTTGATAGAGATTTCATTGAATCTATAGATGTCTCTAAGATGGTAGTATGGACATTTTTTTTTCCATAACCCAGCCACTCTATCCCTCCCCTCCCAACCACAAGCAACCCTCAGTTTATTTCCCGAGATTAAGAGTCTCTTATGGGGCGCCTGGGTGGCTCAGTGGGTTAAAGCCTCTGCCTTCGGCTCAGGTCATGATCTCAGGGTCCTGGGATCGAGGCCTGCGTCAGGCTCTCTGCTTGGCAGGGAACCTACTTCCTCCTCTCTCTCTGACTACTTGTGATCTCTCTGTGTCAAATAAATAAATAAATAAATCATAACAACAAGAAAAAAAGAGTCTCTTATGGTTTGTCTACCTCCCCAGTCCCATCTTGTTTCATTTTTTCCCTCCCTACCCCCCACGACCCCCTGCCCTGCCTCTCAAATTACTCATATCAGAGAGATCATATGATAATTGTCTTTCTCTGGTTGACTTATTTTGCTCAGCATAATATCCTCCAGTTCCATCCACATCATTGCAAATGGCAGGATTTCATTCTTTTCGATGGCTGCATAGTATTCCATTGTATATATATATCACATCATCTTTATCCATTCATCCGTTGATGGACATTTAGGTTCTTTCCATAGTTTGGCTATTGTGGACATCGCTGCTATAAACATTAGGGTACATGTGCCCCTTCAAATCCCTACATTTATGTCTTTAGGTAAATACCCAGTAATGCAATTGCTGGGTCATAGGGTACCTCTATTTTAAACTTTTTGAGGAATCTCCATACTGTTTTCCAGAGTGGCTGCACCAGCTTGCATTCCCACCAACAGTGTAGGAGGGTTCCCCTTGCCCCGCGTCTTCACCAACATCTGTTGTTTCCTGACTTGTTAATTTTAGCCATTCTGACTGGTAGAATATGGTATCTCACTGTGTTTTTGATTTGTATTTCCCTAGTGCTGAGGGATGTTGAGCACTTTTTCATGTGTCTGTTGGCCATTTTGATGTCTTCTTTGGAGAAATGTCTGTTCATGTCTTCTGCCCCCTTCTTAACTGGATTATTTGTTCTTTGGGTGTTGAATTTGATAAGTTGTTTTTTATAAGATTTTTTTTTATTTGACAGAGAGAGAGATCACAAGTAGGCAGAGAGGCAGGCAGAGAGAGAGGTGGAAGCAGGCTCCCCACCGAGCACAGAGCCTGATGCAGGCCTCAATCCCAGGACCCTGAGATCATGACCTGAGCCGAAAGCAGAGGCTTTAACCCATTGAGCCACCCAGGCGCCCTGATAAGTTGTTTTTGTTTTTGTTTTTTTAAGATTTTATTTATTTATTTGACAGAAAAAGAGATCACAAATAGGCAGAGAGGCAGGCAGAGAGAGAGGAGGAAGCAGGCTTCCTGCTGAGCAGAGAGCCAGACGCGGGCCTCGATCCCAAGACCCTGAGATCATGGCCTGAGTTGAAAGCAGAGGCTTTAACCCACTGAGCCACCCAGGCACCCGAGTTTGAAAAGTTCTTTATAGATTTTGGATACTAGCTGTTTATCTGATATGTTATTTGCAAATATCTTCTCCCATTTTGTCAGTTGTCTTTTGGTTTTGCTGACTGGTTCTTTTGTTGTGCAAAAGATCTTGATCTTGATGAAGTCCCAATAGGTCATTTTTTTTCTTTGCTTCCCTTGCCTTTGGTGATGTTTCTAGGTCAAAGAAGTTGCTGCTGGTGTTCTCCTCAAGGATTTGGATGGATTCCTGTCTCACATTGAGGTCTTTCATCCATTTTGAGTCTATTTTTATGTGTGGTGTAAGGAAATGGTCCAGTTTCATTCTTTTGCATATGGCTGTCCAATTTTCCCCACGCCATTTGTTAAAAAGACTGTCTTTTTTCCATTGGACATTCTTTCCTGCTTTGTCGAAGATGAGTTGGCCATAGAGTTGAGGGTCCATTTCTGGGCTCTCTGTTCTGTTCCATTGATCTATGTGTCTGTTTTTGTGCCAGTACCATACTGTCTTGATGACTACAGTTTTGTAATAGAGCTTGAAGTCTGGAATCGTGATGCCACCAACTTTGGTTGTTTTTTTTCTTTAACATTCCTCTGGTTATTCGGGTCTTTTCTGGTTCCATATAAATTTTAGGGTTATTTTTTCCATTTCTTTTGTGATATTTTGGTAGGGATTGCATTAAATGTGTAGATCGCTTTAGTAGCATAGGCATTTTCACAATGTTTGTTCTTCCACTCCATGAGTGTGGAATGTTTTACCATTTCTTTGTGTCTTCCTCAGTTTTTTTCATGAGTACTTTATAGTTTGGTGAGTACAGATTCTTTACCTCTTTGGTTAGGTTTATTCTTAGGTATCTTACAGTTTTGGGTGCAATTACAAGTGGGATAGACTCCTTAATTTCTCTTTCTTCTGTCTTGCTTTTGGTATATAGAAATGCAACTGATTTCTGTGCATTGATTTTATATCCTGACACTTTACTGAATTCCCATATGAGTTCTAACAGTTTTGGAGTGGAGTCTTCGGGTTTTCCACATAAAGTATCATATCATCTGCAAAGAGTGAGAGTTTGACTTCTTTGCCAATTTGGATCCCTTCTATTTCTTTTTCTTGTCTGATTGCTGAGGCTAGTACTTCTAGTGCTATGTTGAATAGCAGTGGTGATAGTGGACAGTCCTGCTGTGTTCCTGACCTTAGGGGAAGAGCTCTCAGTTTTTCCCCATTGAGAATTATATTCGCTGTGGGTTCTTCATAGATGGCTTTTATGATATTGAGGTAGCTACCCTCTATCCCTACACTGTGAAGAGTTTTGATCAAGAAAGAATGCTGTATAGTATGGACATTTTAAACAATATTGTCTTCCAATCCATGAACAGAGAGTGTCTTTCTATTTATATGTCTTCAAGTTCTTCTATCAACATCTTACAGATTACAGTATAGAGACTCCCCAGTTAAATTTATTTCTACATGTATTATTGTTTTTGATGTGGTTGTAAATGGGATTATTTTCTTTCTTTTTCAGATAATTCACTGTTAACAATTAGAAATGCAGCTGATTTGGGACACCTGGGTGGCTCAGTTGTTAAGCAGCTGCCTTCAGCTCAGATCATGATCCCAGGGTCCTGGGATTGAGTCCCACATGGGGCTCCTTGCTCAGCAGGGAGCCTGCTTCTCCCTCTGTCTGCTGCTCCCCCTGCTCTTGCTCACTAGCTCTTTCTCTCTTTTTGACAATAAATAAATAAAATATTTTTTAAAAATGCAACTGACTTTAAAGAGAACTTTATTATTATTTATTTATTTTGAGAGAGAGTGCGCCCATGTGCACGCAGTCCAGGAGAAGGGCAGAGGGAGAGGTAGAGAGAGAATCCTCAGCAGGCTCCACGCCCAGTGTGGAGCACAATGGGGGGAGAAGGGCTTTATCCCACAACCCTCACATGATGACCTGAGCCAAAATCAAGAGTCAGATGCTTAACTGACTGAGCCACCCAGGCACCACGAAATGCAACTGACTTTTGTATGTTGATTTTGTATCCTGCAACTTTACTGAATTTGTTTATTAGTTCTAATGGGTTGGGGTGTTTGTTTGTTTGTTTGTTTTGGTGGAACACACCAGGTAGTTTATCAAGGAACCCATAGGTAATATTCAAAGTACTCTATAACCCTTACTTCATGGGCACTGGGCCAAATAGCACTGATGCCAGCTATAAACAATTGGTATAGCCACGTGAATGTGGACCAAACTAGATGCAACCCTAGAACCAGGTGCTACTCCCATTAAGATCAGAGTTATGCCTTCATAACACCTTACTCTGCAATGGGGTTGGACAGATGCTGCAATGTTGGCGTAAGTTGGTATAGGGATGTACCCCACCCCCTTCACACTGCCCTGTCCCCCAAGGAGCTCTCAGTTCTGTGGCCTTTGAGCTGCCTCTAAGATCTAAGCAGGGTTGTTCACTCCAGTTAATTTACTTAATTGTCCAGATACCAGACTAGGCAAAGGGGATAGAGCAAAACAACACATCCCTGGGCTTATAGTTAAACAACACAGTTTAATGTTTATTGCATATTTTCCTTTTTTTTTTTTTAAGATTTTATTTATTTGACAGAAACACAGCCAGAGAGGGACACAAGGAGGGGGAGTGAGAGACGGAGAAGCAGGCTTCCCGCAGAGCAGGAAGCCCGATGTGAGACTCGATCCCCGGTCTCCGGGATCATGACCTGAGCCGAAGGCAGTTGCTTAACCAACTAAGCCACCCAGGCGCCCCTATTGCATATTTTCTACACAACAGGCTTCACGTTAATCATTTCACATGTATTATCTCATTTAACTTCCACCCAGCCCTTTTACAGGCACGTATGCTGAGGCTTGGAGAAATCAATAACTTACCCAACATCACACAGCTAGTGAGAGATGAATCTAGTCCAGCCTCAAAGCCTGCTGGTGTGACCCCCATGCTATAGGACTCCTCGGGGCTCCCTAGAGGACAGATTGCACTCAGCCTGTACCCCCCATTCCCTTTCCAGGTGACAGTCTGACCTATGAGCTCAGGAGCAGGAAGGGTAAGGAGGAAGAGAAAGCTCTGGATGAATGGATCGAGGTGATGGAGAAGGTGTTGCCTCTCTCCCTCATTGCCACCAAAGGAGGCATCGAGTCTCTCATTTCCCTTTGCTCTACTCTCATTGAAAGACAAAAGAAAAGGACACAAAGTAGGTTGCAGGAGCACCCGGGAGGGGGCTTGGGTGGGGTGGATGCCATCTCAGAGGAAGAAGTCACATACTGGGGTCCATGGGGGTCTTTCTGACTCTCCTCCATTAACAGAAGCCTTATCTGAGACAGAGGGGCAGTAGTGAGGGGTTGGGCTGTTGAACCCAAGCTGAGCACTGAGCAGTTCTGAGCTGTGGAGGGAGGAGTAATGTGGAGACAGGTCCCTGTTGGTGCTTCCTGGGGCTGTAGCCTCATGCAGGTCCTGGGAGATCAAGGCTAGAAAGCCAGAAAGGCTGGATGGAGTTTGTAACTAGAGCCCAAAGAACATTCCTTCCTTACTCCAAATCCAGCAGCAGAGCCAAGAAGTCTAGTGAGACTCAGCTAGAGGCCATTCCAGAACCTTCTCAGTTGTGGCTGCTCCAGAAATGGTCAGTCAACAACACGGCTCAACCTTGAAATTTTACTTGTATCAGCACTAGAAGGGACCTGAGATTATTGAACTCCTCCTACATTTTGTAGATGAGAACATTAAAGCTTAGAGAAAGAAGAAGAGAAAGGACCACGAAAAACCCAAAAAACAAACAAAAAACTGTGGCAAAACCAGACCCCACACTTAGGTTTTCCGGTTTCTTAATCTTACTCAAGAACATGGGCTTCACAGTCAGGTGGACTTGAGTTTGAATCCCATGTGCCAATTTCAGGCTGCGTGACTTTTAGCAGGTTGTTTCATCTTTCTGAGCCTCCTTGTCTTCATGTACAAAGTGAGGAGCACATCACCCATGTGCAGGGTTCCACTGGGTCTGAGGTATATGGCAGCAGGCTTAGAACGTGCTCAGGGCTTAACAAGCAGTAGGTCACGTTAGGGTTTTGTCACTGATTCTCATGGTCAGGATCCTTATCAAGCAAGATCGATAGTTGGGGGAGGGAGGAAGCAGGGAAGGGTAGGTAAGAAGGAGGTAGTCTCTCCTACAGTCCTTAGCACATTATGTCTTAAAGTATAGCTATTTGTATACTCATTTCCCTGCTAGATTATAAACTCCTGGAGGGCAAAGGCTGTGTCTTCATTTCTTCTTAGGGATTAGTTACTGAGTACTTCCTAGGTACCTGGTTCTGTGCTTGCCACTAAACATGCGTGATCTAGTGAAGTCCTGTAAGTAGATGCTGTAGTTACCCCCATTTTTCAGAAACAGAGGCACTGAGAAGTAAGGAAACTTCCCTAAAGCAAGTAGTAACGGTGGGATTCAAGTCCAGGCTTTCTGATTCCAGAATTCAACCTCTGAACCACTAGGCCATATGGCCTCTCTGACAATATTAGCTAAGTGCTAGCTTGACTTCGATGCCACTTAATTTCCATGTACCCGTTAGCCCCTCATCCGAAGTCAGCCAGTGCTTTTTTCTGTCAGTGATGTTCGTCGAAAGGGCAAGTGAATGGATGCTCCAAGATAATCGCTGTAGCGGCCCTACGTACATAGACCAAGGGAATACCACTATGACCATGACCCAGCCCTGAGGAGCTGAGGTCTGTGAACAGGTTGGAACAGAGTGCACAGTCTGTGTTTATGTGCATTTTCTGGGGGAGAATGTCCCCTGCTTTCATCAAAGTATCAAAGGAGTTCATGACCCCCAAATGGAAAAAGACATTAGTCATTTAAAAACCTAACATGTGAACAGTGGCAGAACCATGTGATAATTTCCCTACACGGTCTAGTGGTAACTGGGAAAGGGAAACAAAACTTCTCAGGTGATCTGGAATCTAAGTGCCAGGCTAAGAGTTTGGGTAGTTGGCAGTAGGGAGCCAAACATGGATACTGAGGCTGGGAAGTAGCATGATTAGAAAAGTAACTTTACTCCAGGGAAATATGTAGGATCAGAAATACATTGAATTGAGTTGAACTGAATTGAATAGTTTCAGGCCCCACGGGCCCTGCAGGTGCCATGGAGCTGGCAAACCCCAATGGGGAATCTCTGGGCAGGCTCTGAGCCTGGCAGAGACATCTCCCCTGACTTCACATATTGCCTCAACTCCTTATTATTGCCAAAGACCTAAGAGGGTTAGATGGGGAATTTGGCCAAGCAGGGTGTAGAGAATCAGTGTAATCCATGACACCCACGGGAGTTTGTTGCCTTTGTTCTCTTTACCTCTTCTAGTATCCAAACACACCTTCTGGCAGGGCTGGTGGGAACAAAGCCCCCCCAGATCTGCATCCTACCCTCAGCCACTGAGCCCAGAGCAAATGCTCCAGGACAAGCATACTACGTGCACGAAGGTCTCTGAGGTGACGTCCATGCTGCAGGAGCTCCTGGACTCCACCATGTTCAACCAGGGAGAGGTCAGAGCCATCAGGTACATGTCTGCTGTGGTGGAGAACCTCAACAAAGCCCTGACCCTTCAGCACAAGGAGAACTGCAACCTGGAGACCAAATACAGGAACCTGGAAATAGAGATGACCAAAGAACTCAGTAGCCAGAGGCTCTACTTCCAGAATTCCCTCCAAGTTCTCCAGAGAAAGAGGGATGCCCTCCTAAAGCAGGTGGAAATCCTAGGAGGAAAATACCATGACCTTCTCCTGATAAAGCATGCCTTAGAGTTCCAGCTGGAGAAGGCTCAGTCTGCTAGAGATCAAACAGAAGAACCAGCCAAGATCTTGGTTGACTCCCTGGGCCCTGCTGAGAAAGAGACCCTCCCAAAGAAAGAAACAGTCACGGAGGAAACCCAACAGGAACCCAAGAAGGAGTGGTTGTTTTTGTCACTGCCCCCAGGTTCCATGGCCGAAGCCTGGAAAAGTGGTACTAGGCCTTCAACGTCTCAGGCACTTTCCACCATAACCACACATTCACGGATTGCAGATGTGTACAGCAGCAAGGACACTGAATGTCTCCAGCCTGTTTTGCTGTCCCCAGTAGGCCACAAGTTTCCTAGGAAATGGGAAGGACCAGTGGCAGAGAGCCCAGAGCATCAAGTCAAAGACCAGAAGGACTTCCAGAAAACAGCCCAAGAGAAGGAAGGACTCCTGATTAAGTCCCATGTTAGGACGCAGCTGTCCCCAGAGAGCTCCAAGAAGGTAGCCTTGGGGAGCAACATGGAGCACTGGGAAGAAGAACTCAGCTGGGAGAGGCAGAGGCAGCAATGGCTGGAGGAGGAGGCAATGTGGCTGCAGCGGCAGAAGAAATGGGCCCTGCTGGAGCAGGAGCACCAGGAGAAGCTGCAGCAGTGGGAGATGGAGGAGGCGGCGAGGGAGCAGCAGCGGAGGCGGGGCCAGCAGGAGAAGGAGCAAGGGGGCCCATGGAGAGAGCCAGAGCGGTCGGTGGAGGACGTGGACAGGATGATCTTCACACCCACCAGGCGGTGGAAGGACTTGGAGAAGACACCCCTGGTGCCTCCCTCAAGCCGGGCCCAGTCTGCTCACCAAGGCAGGAGGCCACACTGGCCCAGGTCCCCTACTACCCAGCAGCCTGCCCCCAGAAAACAGAGGAACCTGAGTTCCGCCAAGTCTATCCAGAAACCATGGGCCTGCCAGGTTCCCATGAAGCCCAAGAAATCGGCATCCTCCCCTGTCACAGGAACAGCCATCCAAAAGCTGTCCCGGCCTCCCTTGCAAATCTCCCCAGCAACTCTTAAGGGCAAAGTATACCACATGGACGTCGAGGCCCAGAGGAAGAACCTGCAGCTCCTGAGCAAGGAGGCTGAGCCGGGGCTGCCGCACTCCCTGCGCTGCAAGGCACTGGAGCTCACCACCACCACCATGGAGCTGAGCGCGCTCCGGCTGCACTGCTTGTGCCACAAGTACATCCTCTACAGGCGCTTCCAGAGTCTCCGGTAGGTAACCCTGGCATCCACGCCCCCCGCCGCATGTGGGCAGAACCAACCCGAATCGAGAGGAGGAGCGCAGGGTAAACAGGGATAGAGAGGTCACCCCAAACAAGGTCCGCTGAGGGAGGGGACTGGCAAAGGGTGTCTGGCCTTGGGGCCTTGGGAAGTCAGGCACTTGCTTTTCCTCGAATCCCGCTCCCTTATTTCTCCCTCTCTTCCCTTCGCCCTGTCCCTAATGTACCTTCTGTGCTCCCCGGCTTGCCTTACTCTCTCTTCCTATTTCCAGCCAGGCCCCAAGCCTCCTCACCTGCCATCACCTCACACTTCTCTGCTTCCAGCTTTCCTTGGTCTCAACAACCTCTGTTGCTCTCCTTGCTGCCAGCAGCTACAAACACAGAGCCCTATCTGTGTAACAGACCGGGAGGGTGGGCAGGAAGCCCTTTCACCCACGAAATCACTTCCCTCGCCTTCCAGACGGGAGGTGATCGACCACATACAAATCATGCGAGAAACTGGGACTACCTGGGACTACAAGGCCCAGAACCTTTACACCTTCCTGGAGAACATTGACCACCTACAGAACATCTGGCTGCAGGCTTGGGCAGACAAGCAGAAGGACCTGGAGGAGAAGCGCCGAGAGTGTCTGAGCAGCATGGTGACCATGTTCCCCAAGGTGGGCCTCCCCTGCCGGGGGTCAGCACCACCAGGAGGGCCAGAGACAGGAAGTGAGCCAGTGGGGCTGTGGGGTGGGACTGGCTGGGTGCAGGGCAGCAGAAAGGAACTAAGAAGGCAGATGAAAGCCTCTGAGCCAGGAGGTGGTGAGGGTTGGAGGTGCCTGAGTGGGAAAAAGGGCAGCTTTCCAGTTTCCATATATGGGGAGGCTGGGAGAGAAAGAGGCTATCAAAAAGAGCTGTAGAAGAAAGAGTCTACTGGAGGGGGGAGGCAGCTGGACCCTGCAGTCCCAGCCTTGTGCTCAAGTTCTCCCTCCTTTGTGGGCCCCTCTGCCTTGCCCCTGTGGCTTCTAGCTGCTCTCTCGGCTTAGTCACAGCTGTTTCTGACGCCCACATACCAGGGTCTCACTCTGCTTCTCTCTGGGGATGGCTCCCTTGCCTTCCAGATGCCAGGTCTCTTCCCATTGCTTCCTGCCCAAGCTTCCTGACAGGTAAAATCACTGAGACCCTGGTTGTCTGAAAATGTCTTCATTCAGTCCCCTCACTCTGAACAGACAGTTTGCCTGGAGACAGAAGTCCAGGTTAGAATTCATTTTCCTTCTCAATGTTGACAGCTCTGCTCATGGTCTTCTGGGTATTGGTGTTGTCATTGACAGTACAAAGTCCCTGGCCCGTGGGTTTGACCCCTTTGTACTCTGAGGGCCAGCTCCGGTTTCCCCTGCTAGCGGGCTCAGAGAAGCAGCAAGTGTTGACATGGGCCACGGGGAGCTAGCTGGCAGTTTGGGGGGATTGGAAAATCACAGCATTGGCTCAGAACCCACAGGGAGTCCGTCCCCTCTAGGGTTGAGCCAAGAGGGCGACTCGAGTTTGGGGGAAGCTGTGTGCTGAGGCATGCAGTGTAAGTTGGAGGAGCCTGGGCCTTGGGGCTATCTTCCTAACTCAGTTTCCCACCACTTTCCCCTAGTCCTGACCATCTCCTGCAGGTAGCTTGACTTGCTACGTTGGTTCTGAGAATGAGACTGAAAGGAACCGAATGACACTTCTCTGGGCAGCTGGGAGGTTCCTCAGCTCCTCACACAATGCCAAGGCAGGGGCTGGAGAAAAAGATACCCAGAGCATTCTAGGCACAACTTGGCCTCATGTCATGAGCCCTGAGTGTTCTCTGAGTTCCCGTTGCTCTAGCTTCCTTTAGTTTTTTCCTTGCTGTTTTCCTCACCATCCAGCTTCACAACAAAAGAGAAAACAGGAACTAACCTGGCAAATAATAATTCAAGGAATGTTTAGGAAATTTGATCCTTGGTGGCCCCAGGAGTCTCTGATTGGAAGGATTCCCTGGGCTTACCTTCTCTTCTCAGCCCAGTGTCAGGCTGTGCTCTAGAGGGGGGGAATAGTCCTGTCTCTGTGACGCCTCTCTGCTCGTTCTTCTAGCTCCAGCTGGAGTGGAACATTCACCTGCACACTCCTGTGATCACCAGCCCAAAGTCCAGGAAGAACAAGCCCGGCCCATCCTTTCTGCGGCGCACCCACTCCTGTAACCCCTCCTCCAGGCAGTCCCCAGAGCACTTCACATCCAAGCTCCTGGAATGCATGCCCCTATGCCGGGCCCGGTAGGTGCCCGTGGGATGGGTGGGGGGACAGGGAGCAAGGCTGGACGTGGCCAGACTGGGGAGAGTGGTAGCTTAGTGAGGACACAGGCCAAGCTCAGCTCACGAGTTGCAAGATGCCTGTCTTCCCAGCCACCCTGCTCGGCTCTGGCCATTGACCCAAATGGGTGTGTGTGTGTGTGTGTGTGTGTGTGTGTGTGTGTGTGTGTGTGATGACGACGACGACGAGGACGACGACAGGGGCTTCACAGCCAACCCAGGCAAGTAGGTTTCAAACTGCAACCAAAAGACTCTGAGGACCCACAGCTGATAGCTTAGAACCCTTTCTACCGTGAGCATGTTGGTCTAGAACCTACTATTGATTTGTCCATAGAAACAAGCCTGCTCCTTCCCACTGTGTAACCTCCAGGCAGAGATAAGAAAGAGATACCCTGAGCTTCTGAGGGGTCAAGAAGATTCACATCCTCAGCTAGTATGGCCCTGTGCGGGGCAGCCCTGGGGCACGTGCCTAGAAGAACAGAGGCTATCCGAGCACCCTCTTAGCAGCGCCTGAGCCAAGGGAAGCCCAGGGAGGCAAGGCTTGGGGTCAAGGGGAAGAGAGGCCACAGGACAGTGGTGACAACTATTTAAGAGGGCAAGAAAACAAGACATGATGTTTTGGGCCTTATGGATTTGGAGAGCTTCTTGCTTCTTGATCTCTTTCTGTGTATCTAACGCTGTCTCTTTCTATGCTTTCAACCTCTATACCCCAGCCAACAGGAGAACCAGATGGAGGCCATCTGGAGAACTGATGTGGCCTCCTCCAGTCACCCAATAGAAAAGAGGACTCCCCACAACCTGCCCTGGGACCAGCTCGGAGGGTGCCCTGACATTCCGCAGCTGTTGTTCTTGGATATGCATTCCTCTTATCGCAGAAGCTTGCAGTCCCTCAAGGCCTGGTAAGGTGCAAGCCTGGGCAGTCTGTCTGCATTTGGGGAGACCTTCCCACCAAGGGCAGGGGTCAGAGTGCACACTATCTTTGTTCAACCGCCCAAGAGATCTCTTCCCTGACATTCATAACTACCTCATTTATTGTACCATGTCAGCCAGAGAGATTCTCACCTGCCTCATTAGCCACCAGCTTGGGTTCTCTCAGAGAACGCCACCATTCTGGTTCTCTCAGAGGACTTTCCGTAGTGCCTCAGAAGATCGCTACGCAAGTCTGAACTGCCTGCTTGTTGCCTGAGCTGCATGTGAGTGGGCTCAGGAGGTGAATTCTGCCCTTGGCCTGGGGGTTGTTCTCAGGGAGAACCAGGTGCAGGAATGGAGAGGTGAGGGAGACCAGAATCCCGTGATGAACCTGAAACTCGGGCCTGGACCTGTCTTTGGCCTTCTTATATCCTTACTGCCTTCAAGAATTGTTCTCAGGAAGAGCAACTGAGGGGAAGAGGTGGGAGTCAGTGGACCTACAAGAGGCTTTTCTTAGGAAGGTTCAACTCTCCTTTGCCTCTCTGGGCTTGAAGATGTCACTGCTGAAGACTCAAAGCTATTTCAAGGAATCTTTTTAGATGTTTAGAGACAGTCTGCCTCTTGCAGCCCTGGCCCTGCCCCAACTA
The DNA here is from genome assembly GCA_004023965.1 of Spilogale gracilis. NCBI lineage: Eukaryota > Metazoa > Chordata > Mammalia > Carnivora > Mephitidae > Spilogale > Spilogale gracilis. Next base: position 27,104 of record PITA01007194.1, read on the forward strand.
TAGATCTTTGACAGGGAGAGGGCACTGATGCTTGCCAGTCTAGCTCTAGCCAGAACCAAGACTAGAAGATGGTGCTACTGCCCTCCCCTCCAGACGGGGACTTAGGGAAGATAGGATGACATGGTAACATCAAACGAGGCTGGTCCTTGGCTCTGCTTCTGCTCTGAAGTGGGCCCAAGGGTCCCAGCTTGTACTTAGACACCTGGTTTCCAGGTCCTGGAGAATGGCTGAGGTATGTGTGTGTCCATATGTGTGTGTATTCTCAGCCGAGTTGGAGAAAGCAAACAGAATTAATTGAGAGTAACCAAAACAACACTGTGGCGGAACTGAGGAAACCAGAGGTCAGCTGGGGCCCTGCCCCACTAAGATTTGGCTAAACGCGCCCAAGGCCCCTCATAGTTGAGTCTCTTCTCCCCGAGCTCCTCCTCTCTCCACATCCCTGCCAGGGCCTGGGCTTGAATCGAGGCCCCAACCCTTTGTTCTTCCCACACACATAAACATGTGTACATAAATATCAAGAATACACACTCCACTTGATCCTTGAAAATGGGGGGGGTGAAAGGGATCACAGTGGACAATACCAAAGAACAGCCTCCTTTCTTCCCTCCTCTCTCTGGCATAACATGCAAAACTCAGACTCCTTCGTATCTCCTGCAGAGCTCTTCCACCCACACCCAGGCCTCCACTGGGATCTCAGCTTCAGACTTAAGCACTTATCAAAATATTGTTCCCGGCAAAGACAGCTTCCCCTTTCCAGGGGAGTTTAGGTGAATACAATTTTCTTTCCCCCTTTCTTAACTCCATACAAGTCTATTCAGTGTATCATACTATCAGACACAGAGACAAAGCCCTGCTTCTTCTGTCTTCTTGCTCTGCATCCCAGGTGGGCTCCCCCTCCCTGCGTGTCAGGCTGGTTCTGGATGGTTCAGTGCCAGGGCTCCCTGTGCTGTCTTGGGACCCTGTTATTATATCGTGGGAATCGGCCACTCTCCAATGAGAGTTCTCTGCCGCTTGCCCAGGCTACTGCTTTCAGGGCGGGGGCAGGGTGTGTGTGTGTGTGCTGCTTGCTTTGTGAGGGCTCCATGCATGGAGACCCATTCCGCTTCCACTCCTACTAGAGTGTACCTTCTCTCTGGCAGCCTGCCCCCGGCTCACCGATGATCCTCATATCCAGCTGCTATGTGTGGTCCCAAGTCACTCATTCTTTCTGATCTTGTCACCCTCACCAGCTCCCTGGGCCCAGGTCATGGCACCATCTAGCCTCCTAAGTAGGGACAGGCTGCACACCGCCTGTCCCATTCTCTAAACTGTCTCACCTACAGGCCCTGGAGTGTTTTCTCTGAATGTGGGGAAGGGCTATTCATCATCCCTCCATAGGCTGGGACACTAGAAAGGCCCTGTCCCTCAAAAACCAGCAGAACCCCTCCTTCAAGAGCTGTCTCTGCTTTCTCTTGCAAACCTCTTCCCTGGGCTCCCTGTCTGACAGGTGAGAGCACTGTGTGCCTGCACACGACCAACACTGTTCGCAGTTGCAGAGGAATCTCAAGGCCAACTCTAAGTGCTCAGCCCTCCATGGCTCGTGGCCTGTTCCCACGCTGCTAAAGCTTGGCCCTCATGGCCAAGGTTGGGGAGCACAGACTCACACAGATCTCCACCCTGCTGCAGACAGAGGAAAAGGCTTGTAACTTGTTTCTGGGGAAGGAGAATGGAGGGGAGTGCAGAGGAAGGAACCTGGATAGAGAGGAAGGATCAGGGAAGGATGAGGGGAGGGAAGAGGAAGTACCCTGTGATCTGAGATCAGAGGCAGATCCCCAGAAGGGAAGCAGAGCCCCCAGGATGTGGCAGAAGTGTTAATGGTGAGCAGTTCCACATCCCGATCCAGGCTGGGCACCGCCCTGGTCTTTCTCCCAGAGGCCGGGTGGGAGGCTCTTGCGTGGGCCTGATAGGCCATTCATTCATATCCTATGGCCTCATTTCAGCTGCTCTCCAACCCATAATTGAATTAACTCTTTCAGTATCCCAGTGGCTGACAGAAAGGAATGCCAGAAAGCCCCAGATGAGTCAGCTGAGCTTGTTTGTAAAAAGTCAAAGGAGTCCTTTCCTGGAACCCTAAAAAGCCAGAAGGATCAAGACGATCTCAGTCTCCACTCCGTCCCTTAGTCAGTGATTCTCAAACTTCAGGGTGACTAAACATCATATGGGAACTTGTTTCAAAGGCAGGTTCCCAGCTGGTGTTTTTACACAAACATCCTGGGTATTGCTAAGTAGTCCTAGAACTTTGAGAAACACTACTTTCCTCCTTCAGTCCCCAAACTGTACATTTTTAATAAAATAGAGGTGTATTTATTTTTAAAGATTTCTGTGTTGTTGCTGAAACCCACACCCCCTGACTCATTTTTGGAACCAGCTCCATGACCACCTGGGCCCTGACCCGGACTCCCATCAGGGGGTGTTCCCCAAGTGGTGCCTCTTCCCTCTGGGAGCCAACAAGCTGAGACGACCACGATTAGTGCCTGGCACACAGTAGACACCAGTAACTTTTCATTGAATCAGAGACATGGACAAATTAGTAACAGAAGTGCTGATAACTAGCTGGAAAGCTCAGAAAATAAGAACAAAGGCTATATCAAGTACCAGTCAAGGCCAAGTGTGACGGGGTGGGAGGCAGAGGAGTGTGGGTCTCGGAGGAGTGGGACACAGGTGGAAGAAATGGGGATACAGAGGTTCCAAATCTAGATGGTGTGGGCCAAGGAGGCCCTCTCTGGCATTGTCTTCGATACAGTTACAACACAATTCTCGTGAGTTCATTCCACCACCAGTACCGCCACGCACCCTGCACCCCACTCTTCCTGGCACACAGCCATCTTCCCCACCTTGAACTTGGCCTTCACCCTCCCTCTCTTCTCCACTGGCCCAGCCACACCTGACCTGGGGACCCTGGTCAGGAAATGACCCTGTCCTCAGAGAGACCATAAGCCAGTGATTCTGTTTACCAGGAAAGCCTTCCACCCAAGGTCAAGATTCGGGAAGGAAGAGAAGGATAGGGGATGTGAACAGCTGGCCCTTGGATGACGTCAGAGTAGAAAATGACTTCTGAGCAACAGCTTACTGTACAGCAAGCATGCGTGGTCAGGGAGGAAGGTGAGAGGCATTCCTGACATGGGTCTCACACAGGACAGCGGCAGCGACCACACCGCTCCTGGCCTTTCAGGTCCCAGGCCTGTTCTTTCTTTGGAGGCCTCACCCCAAGGGTGTCCCACGGGATAAAATGCCCTCATGCTAAATGTACTGCTTTACATAATCTGAAAGGATTTATATAACTTTGCTTTGGAAATAACCAGCTAGGAGTTTTTTTAACAATGTCGTTGGCTGTGACTTCTCAACGATATTCATGCATAGGGATGAAATCTAACAAGTTTTGTAAATGTAACGAGGATATTTTAATACTAAATTTGACAGTGTAATGAAACTGACAGTATTATGTTTTGTCAACAGTTGCATATTAATATTTTTACAGACTTGTATTTTGAAGCCAACGACATTTCAAGGTTTTCGTACATCTTTATAGGCTCTTTATAGGTTTTATAGGCTCTCACAGAAAATCAAAGCAAGCAAACAACTGAGCAAACCCCAAAGGTGCCTAGTGGCTACACCTTCTCTGATGATGGTGGACTTGGACTTTTTGGACATCCTCTCGCAAGCTCTCTGGCAGGCAAGCAGGAGCATCTGACGTTCTGCTTTGTCGACAGTTTCATCTCCTTGAAGGCAAGGAATCTGTGGATTGTCCACCCGGGAAATTGAGAGGTTTGGAGAGACATCTCTACCTCTGCCTCTCTATGATGATATTGATATATATGGAGTTTTTCTAGTTATGAGGTTTTTAGTATGATACATGAGCTTCATTGTTTTTTTCCAGAGCAAACTTGATGTACTTGGTCAAATAAGATGTCACCTCTATCTCCCCTTCCCCTGCAGAAAAACTTCAGGAAGCCCAAAGCATGGGAAGGAATAAATACTTCTTGGCCTATTTCTTTGAGTCAGATTTAGGAATTGGCCACAGATCTGCTTGTATGGCCTGTGGCCTCAGGGGTGTCCAAGATGACAAACCAACACTAATGTGGAGAAGGCAACGTGAGGAAAGGGTGTGTTTTAAGCCCTAAGCGTGACGTGCAAGGAGGTGTTGGTAAAGTGGAAAGGACAAAAATCATTTGAAGACAACCCAGCCAAAGAGCCAGGGAGAGGAAAGCTGTGCAGGGTCTTATCTTCCAGGTGCTGGGGGGGCCAACTTGGAAAGTCAGAAAAAGGATGAGCATGACTCCATGATTGGAGGAGTTATCGTCTAAAAAAGTTAAAATAAAATATAAATACAAAACAGTATGACTAACATGTAACTATCAATTGGGGACTCTGAAATAGCTATGTTTACTATAAACAGGCTAGTGGAAAAGGTGTACACCATGCATAACAGATGGAAATTTGAGGAAGAGTAGGAAATTATAAACAAATGGAAAAATGGAAATGCTAAAAGGGAAAACCTTAATAGCAGAGATGAAGAATTCCTTCAGTAAGTTTCTCTAACTGGACAAAAGCAGAGGGAAAAGACTGAACTTGGAACTAGATCAACAAAAATGAACCAAACCGTCTCACAAAAAGTCAAAGCAAGCAAACAACTGAGCAAACCCCAAACTAAGCACCAAGACGAATGGGGCAATGACAATTGGTCTAACATGGAAGTCCCAGAAGAAGTGGGGAGACAGAATGGGGCAGAGGAAATATTTGAAGAGATGATCACTCAGAATCCCAAATTAATGAAAGACAACAAACCACAGATCAAAGAAGCTCAGAGAACCCCAAACAGGATAAATGGGAAAGAAAAACATGACTAAGAGGATTACAGCCAAACTGTTGAAACCAAAGATCAGAGAATGTCCTGAAAGTAGCCAGAAAAATGCGGCGCCTAGGTGGCTCAGCCAGTTGAGTATCTGACTCAGTTTTGGCTCAGGTCATGATCTCAGGGTCATGAGATCTAGTCCCTTGTCTGGCTCTGCACTCAGTGGGAAGTCTGCTGAAGTTCTCTCCCTCTCTCTCCCTCTGCTCCCCCACCCCCACCCCACTTGCATGCATACTCTCTAGGAAGGAGGGAAGGAAGGAAGGAGGAAAGAGGGAGGGAGGGAAGTAGGAAGGAAAGAAAGGAAAGGAAGGAAGGAAAAAGAAAGAAGCCAGAGAGTAAAACAAATTACATAGAAAGACAAGTCTTATTAGAAACGCAACAGATGGTTCCAGAGGCCCGGCTGTATCCCTGCCTTATTGGTCCACAAGACAACCCAGGAGCATTGCAGGACGATAGTTCTCCATTTGGAGACTGATAATAGGTTTGGCAGGTTTCTGTTACCTACAAACACAGTGGGCTGCAAGGGAGCAACATCCTCAAGGTACGAGCTCTCTGGTTTCCAGCCTGCAGCCCTCACTCCCCGCCCCACGCCACACCCAGGCCCTCCTCTCTTTCCACACACCCCACCTTGAACTGGCTGTGGCCACATCACCCCTTAAAGACTGTTGATTGGCTGTGAATTGGAAGGAGGCACAGTAGGTGGAAGCCAGAGATAGTAGTTACTGGCCTCCAGCCTGGAACAACCAAAGCCGGAGTCCAGCCGGGACCCGTGTCAGGGCTCTGCAGAAGGCATGGTCGTTGTCATTGGTGTCAATGTCTGTGAGAGGTGGACAGTTGGCAATGATTCCGGGTCGCCATGGGATCAGGGAGAATCAGGTTTCCTCCCCCACAACCCCTGTTCCAGCGTTGTTGGCTTCCGTGGTCTCACTTTCCAGAAGAGAGTGCCCTTCCTACAGGAGCCACAAGGAGGCGGCAAAGAGCTGCTTCAGGACCTCCGCTGGTCTGGAGTCAGAGGGGCTGGATTTACAATAAGGCAATTGCTGAAAGACTGACACAAGTGAAGCCGCTGGGCTTCCCCAGAGAAGGTGCTCGCTGAGTGTGGACAGCAAGCGTAGCAAAAGGTAGGGGAAAGACACAAGGGATTCCTGACTCACCTTGCCCATCTGGATCCTCCAGACAATTCCTGGTAGCTGGAGTCCTCTCCCACAGTGGGGGCCACCTCCTCTTCCCTCGAGGACCCCTGCAGTGTCCTAAGCTCTGCATTTCAGGGATCTTTCCTTGAAAATGATTCTTCAGGCAACTGTTTATTAGGAACTCTTCCTGGAGGCCCTTCTCATAGACTTCCTCAAACCTGCATCACGTCCGCATTCATTCATTCATTCATTCATTCATTCATACATTCAACAAATCTCTATTGGCCACTTAATACTGGGCACGGATCTAGTCATGACAGTTCTGAAGAAAATAGATTTTCTTAAAAGTACTTTCATGGAATTTCCTTTTCTTTGGGGGAAACAGACAAGAAATTAAAAATGAACACAATACACTGTATGTTAGATGGTAACAGATGCCATGGAGAAACACATTTCAAGAGGGTACGGCACCAGAATAAAGGGGTTACCATTTACAATAGGTCACGTCAGGCCTACATTCGAGAGTCTTGAGGAGGTGAGGGCGAGCCGTGTGGTAAGGAGAGCAGGCCAGGCCAGGGAACAGCTGAGGTGGGAACATGCCCGCCAAACGCAAGTTCCAGCGAGGCTCCGGTATGGAGGACGCCAGGTGACGGTGGAAGAAGAGGAGTGATGAGGGGGAGGTGACTGGGGAAAGATTGGCGCCTTGCAGGCCATGGTAAGGACTTCTTTTTCACTCTGGATGAACAGGATCTGTGTTTATTTTGAATGAAATCTTTGCAGCAAAATTCTGGTTATGGTGACAAGAATAGTGGGGGGGGGGGGAGGAGCAGGGAGACCAGTCAGAAGCTATTACAATTCCCATCCCACTCCGGAAAGCTTAGCAAGGGAGCTCAAACGCCTTCCTCCCAGGAAGCCCCTCCTAATCCTCCCTAAGACCCCCTTTATTCAGACAGCGCCCAGACTTGGTCAACCCTGCCTTTGTTCTGGGGTTGCTGACAGGCCTGTCCTCGGCCCCACCAGACCTCAGATGCCCAATGGCTTTCACAGAAGTAACTCTCCCAGCACAGACAGCCGTGCACACAGAAACCGAGGCACACTTTCCCTAAGGAATAAGGGATCCCGTCCCTCCATAGTTGAGCTGCCTTCTCTTACCTCACAGGCTTCCTCTAGGCTGTGGTTCTGCCCGGAGAGCTACATCTTCCTGTTAAACGCTTTACCACTCTAACAGCCCTAATTCGGTGTGTTGGCCACACTTCTCAGTCCCTCAGTGGCGCCATGTTTCCAAGACACATTTGTCACAGCCCTGCAAAGGCAGGCTCTAAGAACCGGCAGGAAACACATACAAAACATTGTTTGCCAAAGTCACTGGCCTCTCTGGAGCCTTCGGAGAGCAAATTAAGAGTTTTTATTGAGTCCTTAAGCATTTATCGAGCACCTACTATGGGGCTGTGCTCTACACTAGGGAGTGAGGGTACAAAAGTGAAGAAGACAAGCTTCCAAGGATCTTACTACAAACACATGGTACAGACCATATGCAAAGCACTGGCGAGCTCAGAATTAGGTCCTTGTACTGAGCTGAGGACTTACTGCCCACTCATCCATCTATCAGTCATTTAGCAGTTACTGAGTATACTGCCCTGAGTGCTGGATGTGTAATGATGACCTAGAGACACAAGCCCTCTTCACGCTCCAGTGCGGCGACAGAGCAGTAAATAGTGAGGAGCCGGCATATACAACAGATACGGATCCGGGCAAGTGACCCGGCGGTACAGGTGCAGAGTAAAATGGAGAACAGGGGAAGATGTTCTTTGCAGCAAAGGTCTGGAAAGGCCTTCAGGGCTAAGTGGGATATCAATAGAATGTTGAAGGATGGGTAGAACTACCATGGGTGGCGGGAGTGGGGGAACCGGGGAATCCAAGGGAACAGAATGCTGTAAGTTTACTTAGACCATGTTTATGGGCCAGAAAGTGGTCCCTGTGGCTGTGGTTCTTTGGGTAGAAGCCAGGTGTTGTAGGAGCTAAGCTAGACTGGGATTGAGTTTGGATGGGCTTGATGATTTTCAAGACAAGGAGTGGCAGTTCCAGGTCTGTGCTTTCGAGGGGCAGCTGCGGCAACGTGGAGACATTACACGGTGGCTGCAGGGAAACCCAGGCAGGGGAGCACAGTGAAGGTTTCAACCCAAGTAGTAGACAAACCAGCTTTGAGTGGATTTACTCATTTGTGTCCTTAATTATTCACAGACATATCTATTATGTATAAGACCTTGTACTGATGGGAGGTACCGATGGAGCAGAGAGGGAGGAAACAAAAACAAAATCCATTTTATGTCAAGAATATTATAATCAAGTAAGAGACATAGACCACAAAAATGCCTCCACATTCTTCCCTTGACTTCTGTCCTGTGATCTGTGGTTTCCCTCCTATGTTCCCTGTACTCCTGTGGCTGGCTCCTCCAGAAGCCCATTGCCTTCTGCCCACGTACTCTGTGGCTTGCTCCAGTACCTGGACCCTCTCCTTTCCTCATGCCATAGGATGTCCCCAAATGACTTCATCCTCCCTACGGCTTTGGACATCAGCCGTATGATCACAAGTCCCAAATTGTGATCCATAATTAGCTTCTCTCCCGAGTCCTAGAGCTGTATATCCAAGCACCCAGTTGAATGTGTCAACTGGTTGCCCACTAGTTTCTCTAGCTCAAGTCATCCAAATAAAACTCATCTTCCCTTCCCACTTCTCCACTGGCATTCCCTATCGCAACATATAACCACCACTCTCCATCTACTACCAAAGCTGGAGACATCATCAGTGCCTCACCTCTTGTGCCTCCACACCCCGTTTATGCCCAAGCCCTATCCAGTCTACGTCTTATATGTCTTGTCTTTGGTGACCATCCTAGTTTAGGCCACTGACTGACCTCCCTGTCTGTAGTTTTACTTCTGCAATCTATGTTCCATACTAGGCCTGAGAGATCTTTCTCAAATCCAGATATAATACCATACTTCTGCATAGAAATTCTTTAATGGCTCTTTACGAGTTTAATCATAGCCTCCAAAGATTTTTGTGACAGCTCTTCAGCCTGGCTGTATGACATGCCATTGTATGGAATGGGCCAGAACTTTTTTGTTATTGTGGTTGTTGTTTTAAAGGTTTTATTTATTTAAGAGAGAGAGAGAGAGAGAGAGAGAGAGAGAGAGAGAGAGAGAACAAGCAGGCAGAGGGAGAGGGAGAAGCAGGCTCCCCGCCAAGCAGAGAGCCCAACACAGGGCTCAATCCCAGAACCCTGGGATCATGACCTGAGCCAAAGGCAGGTGCTTAACCCACTGAGCCACCCAGGTGCCCAAGGCCATACTTATTTAACTAGTCTTCTAGTGATAGATGTTTGAGTTGTTTGTAAACTTTCACTACTCTAAACAATGCTATAGCTGATGATTTTGTATATACTTTATCTTGTACGTGTGCAAGTATATTGGATCAGAAACTATATGCATTTTTAATTTTTGACAGGTATCAACAATTTACAGCTCTGCCAGTAACACCTAAGAGGTCCTATTTCCCCACAACCATGCCCGAGATGCATTATCAGATGTTTGGATTTTTTGCCAGTCTGTAGCTTAAAAATGATATCTAAATGTGGTTTCAATTTTCTTGTGAGTTTGACTATTTTTTCATATGTCTAAGAGCCATTTATCTTTCCTTTTATGTTAACCATTCCATTTTCTTATTGGATTTTTCTTTTTCATATCGATTTGAAGGGATTTTATATATATTAAGCAAATCATTCCTTTTGTCTATGATAGGAGTTGCAGATAACTTCCCCCTGCATACCATTTGTCTTTGTTTATGGTGGTTTTTTGCTCTGCAGAAATTAAAGATTTTCATGTTGACAGAATTTGTCTTTTTTTTATGCCTTGGGAAATTTTGCTCTATTCTGACAAATGCTTCCTCCACTATATTATACATCTATGGTTGTATCCTTTTACATTTATTTAAACACAATTAATTCATATGGATTTATTTTAGTGTAAAAACCAAGGCAAAGATACATTATTTTTGTTTCAGGCAGTTACATAATTGTTTTGATACCACTTATTGTGTAATCCAGTTTTCCCTGCTGATAGACAATGCCATCTTTATCAGACACTAACATTTTAAATGTCTTGAGTCTATTTCTGGATTCTCTATTTGGTTCTCTGGATCAAATTTCCTATGTATGTGATAGTGTCCCCTGGATTTTACTATTTTAATGATTGTAGCTTTTAATGGTTTTATATCCGGTAGAACTGTTTCTCTCACTAACCTTTTTCAGAATGTTCATGGCTATTCATGATGCAGAAATTTCCATGTGAACTTTATATTCAGATTATGTAGTCTGTTGGTATTTTTATTAGATTGTGTTAAATTTATAGATTAATTTATGGAGAGCTGACATCTTTACGGTAGTGAGTCTTTCCACCCCAAAATAGAATATGTCTTTCCATTTATTCAAGTCTCCTTTTGTGTTCCTTGCTAGCATTTTAGTATTGGGCACCTAGATATATTTATTAAGATTATTCTTTGTTACTTTGTTGCTGCTATTGTAAAAGATATATTTTATTCCCCTATATTTGCTAATTGGCTGTTGTTCACCAGCTTTTTGTACATTAACTTGTACCTGCTCTGCTAAATGTCTTATTTGTGTCAGTTTTGCAGTTGATGTCCTTGGATTTTCAAGGTAGGCTATCATATCATTTCATAAATAATGATACATTACCTCTTTTCCAGTTTTTTTTAATCTCATTCCTTTCTCTTCTGTAATTAAGTAGGCTAGTTCTAAAACAATATTAAATAAAAATTATCACAGGGCCATCCTTGTGGCATCTCTAACTTTAGTGGGAATAATTTAGGTTTTCTCATCAAGTGTGACTCTGGTTTTTGGACTGTGATGCATCAACCTTGTCATTTGGTGATGTTGGGTGTTTCCCAGCATGTCTCTGGTTCTCTACCCTGGAGACTGCTGTTTCAGGAGGCTCCCGTCTGTGTGTAAGTCCCTTCCTTGGCAGATGGTTTCTCTTCCCTTGGCAAAAACAAAACAAAACAAAACAAAACAAAAAAAAAACGTGTACAGGTATCAAGTATATGTTGACTTAAAATGCATTGTGAATCCAAAAGTAACTTTTTGCTGGTCAACAATAATAGGGTTCATGGTCAAAGGAACTAGGCTGATACAAAAGCAATGGTCAAGCAAAGCTTTATTTCACGCCAAGCATCAGAATTTTACTGGCCCCAGGGCCAGGGTCTCTTCTCTCCCGGGAGAAAAGGACTATGCCTGACTTCTCAGGCCAGCTTTAATAGGCATCCCCCCAAATCACAAGCTGACTAGAGTCACATCCACACCTGAGCTGACCCACTCACTGTGGCTTGCCTGAGTTAATTTGCACTTCCATGGGCCCTGGACCCCAGAGGTGGGGAAACACCTGGGCGTTTCCATCGGACCCCAAGCACTGGTATCCTGGCCGCCCACCTTTAGTTTTCATCCAGGTACCTCCCCAGGACACTCCCCTGGAAGGGAGATTAAGGGGATTTCTGATTGGGTGTATCCTCCCAACCTGGCTCACCTTTGTTTTCCAGGGGCCATTTATCCATAACACCTAGAGCTGTTTTTATAAGTAAACAGTATGGCAGCTTGGATTCCAAAACTGGACCTTACAAACAGATTTATTAAACTTGACTTCCTAGGACTGTATAGTTGAGCCAATAGCAGACAGATCCTGTGGTCCTCCGACTCAGTGCTCAGAAAGTAGTGGCTTTAGGTGAGAGGGAAGCTGGACCTTCTCTAGTGGACAGAGTAGGGACAGGCTGTGCTATCAGAGTGTGGGTCCTATACTGATGACCTGGAAGGTGACACTAAGACCCAAGTCCTAAGAACGGTACCAACCACTAACATTTTCAAACATCTGCTATATGCTATCTGCTTGTTTAAATAGTAAATTACTCCTCAGAACCCTCCTATGAAGTGGGGACTACTATTTCCCCACAGATGATGAAACTGAGGCAAATAAGTGTAACTTGCTCAAGGTCACAAGCTGGCAGATGATAAGCTGAGGTTTAAAATCAGGCAGTTTGACTCCAGGGCCTGTTGACTCCTAAGGCCACCATATTCTGATCCCGCCCTGAGTGGCTGAACAAAGATCCAGGGGAGATCAGGAAATCTCTGCAGTGTATTCAGTAAACTTTATCTCTTTTGTTCTGCCTTGAGTGAATCCCTTTCTCCGCCTCTGCCACCCCGGCTGCTGTCACCTGATCGGTGGCCCCACATTAGGGGGTGGGAGGGACTCCTCTGATCAGAGAGACACCGCACTCCTTGTAAAGGTCAAGAATTTAATGATTTCTTTGGAATCTTCCAGAACAATAGATGACATCTAGGGAGTGACTGGGCAGGATGTCATGAACACTTTTCAAGACCACCGACTCATCAGGCACCTGGGTGGCTCAGTGGGTTAAAGCCTCTGCCTTAGGCTCAGGTACTGATCTCAGGGTCCCGGGATCAAGGCCCACATCGGGCTCTCTGCTCAGGGGGGAACCTTCTTCCTCCTCTCTCTGCCTGCCTCTCCACCTACTTGTGATCTCTCTCTCTGTCAAATAAATAAAATCTTAAAAAACAAAACAAAACAAAACACTGACTCATCAAGACTGCTAGCTTCAGGACATAATAGGTAACTTATGGAAGACACCTAATGCTTGCCTTTGTTCCCAGATGCAGGAATACCAGACCACCATCCCCAATAAAACCCCAGGCCCCAAGTAAGGAGAAGATTCACCATTTGCTTTCTGAGTCTCCTGGACGCTATGCCTGCATCTACACTCTATATTTATTTATTTTTTTTAAATATTTTATTTACTTGACAGAGAGAAACACAGTCAGAGAGGGAACACAAGCAAGGGGACTGAGAGAGGGAGAAGCAGGTTTTCCGCCGAGCAGGGAGCCCGATGTGGGATTCGATCCCGGATCTCTGGGATCATGACCTGAGCTGAAGGCAGTAGCCTAACCAACTGAGCCACCCAGGCGCCCCCTACACTCTATCTTTAATAAACCACTCTCACTTCCTGTCAGCTGCATTTGATTTCTATCCTGTGCAAAGCCAAGGATCCTCTTGGCTGGTCCTGCGGGATCTCCTCTGGGTCTTCAGGCCCAGCAAGTCGGCATCAAGGGGAACTGGGTCAGGAGAGTGGAAAAGCCAATGAGATAGGGCCACATTCTGTATGTATTCTAAAGGGGGCTCCAGCATTTACTCAGCTTCTCAAGCCAAAGACCTAGGTCTTATTCTTGATTTTCCCCCTTCCCTCAGATCCCATATCCAATCCATCAGCAAGTCCTTGTGGTTCGAACTCTAAAAAAATACCTCAAGTCACTGTTTCCATCTCCCTTGTCCCCACAACCTAGACAACTACCTGGACTTACCTCTCACCTCGATTGCTACAGGGTAGCCTCTTATATGATCTGCTTCCCCTTTACCATCCTTCCCCACAAACAGCCAGAGGGATCATTTTAAAAATTAAATTATATCACAGCAAGGATGCCTTCACTTGTAATCCTTTAAGAGCTTTCCAAAACATTAGGAAGAAAGGCCCAGATCCGTAGCATGAACTACAACAGCTATTGTGATTTACCCCTGATGGCCTCTATTTTCATCTCCTTCCCTCTTTTTCTTGATCATCCTTCTCCAGCTGTACTGGGCTCCTTACTGTTCCTCAAACTCACCAAAGTCATTTCTGCTTTGGAGCTATCCTGTTCCCTCTTACTAAGTCATCATACCCAAGCTCTTCGCATGACTAACCACCTATCAATTGTCAAATCTCAGCTCAACTGCCCTCTCCTTAGAAACTTCCCTGGTAACTTTAATGTAGTATAGATACCATACAGTATCTTGATATCTCCTATAGTCTACACACCTCTTATTAGAAAATTCACAGTCTTTCAGGGGAGACTGAGTAAGTTATTACTAAGTAAGATCACAGACCAGTAAATGAGGTGGGTACTTTTGAAGCAGAGGGCTATCATACATTGTCAGGACCGGAAGGGCTGGCCTCCCCTGGCAGTGACAGGTGGCAATGTCCAGGTGACATGTGGTTGACACCGCCATTGAAAGGATCACCGTAACTAATGGACAGCTTCGGAATTAAGATTTTCCTTATTCTGAGCAGAGATATGATTCCCTGGAGCTACTACTTTTGTACCCTTCCAAGGAAATGTAAAACAAATAGAAACCCTCTCTAAGAGGTCTGTTTGGTTTCTCATCCCCAAACTTTTCCTGTAGGCTTGTTCTCCCATCCCAAGTTTCCCTCCAGGGCATTCTCCTCTGCACTTCTTTCTTACCTATGGAGTCCACAACTGCCTCCAGTAGTCCTGGTGGGATCTGGCTGACACTGGCCTTCCTCAAGGCCTCTACCCTCTAGGAACTGGGCCCACGTTCCTTAGACATCAACCTCCCCGCCTTCAGTATGCCAAACCTCTCGGCTGGAGCGAGCTCCACATCGTCTCCCTGTGTTGTGCCTGGTACAGAGCCCGACACAGAGTAGTTTCTCTAAAATTGCTGGGGGAATCTAACAATGCACAATCGTTCCTGAACTAGCAAAGATTCTTATATCCCGTGGGAATTCAGAAGCCGACTCGAGTTCCCGGCCCAGCCCTACCCCCAGACCCGCCCCTCAGCATCCCGCCCCAAGTCTCGGCTTTCCCTTTTATCAATCCCTCCAAGCGAGTAATCTTTCTGGGGCCTATAACCCCTGGCGCCAACTGGGAAAACCTTTAATTGCGGTTATTTGGGGCGCCTAGGTGGCTCAGTAGGTTAAGCGACTGCCTTCGGCTCAGGTCATGATTCTGGAGACCCAGGATCGAGCCCCACATTGGGCTCCCTGCTCGGCGGGAAGCCTGCTTCTCCCTCTCTAAGTCCCCTCTCTGGCTGTGTTTCTCTCAGTCAAATAAAATCTTAAAAAAAAAAAAGTTATAAAAAAAAAAAAAAAAGTTATTAGCAAAACCGGGACCCAGTCCCCGCTTTAACCACGCCCCCTTCGTCACGTGCGCGGGGCGAACCGGAAGGGATCGCGCCCTCTCTGGTTCGCAGACCCGGAAGTAGATGTGCCTCACGGAAGCCGGGTTTGGCCCTGCGGCTGCTGCCGTCGCCGCGGAGAAATTGTTGGAGCTGGCAGCCTAGGAATGGTGAGACCTCGCGGTTCGCTTCCGAGGGTTCTGAGCAGAGTTTGGGGCGAAATGAAGTTTCCCAGAGTGCCGCGGGGGAAGACCCCCCCACAATGTTGGGGCCCCGCCCCGGTAGCGCCCCGAAAATCTGCGCATGCGTGGGCCAGACCGGCGAGAATCTGGTCCGAGATGTGACGCATGCGCAAAGGTGGCAAGCTGAAGGTGGGGTGAGACTTGGCCTGGGAGTAACTCCCCTTCCCTCGCCACCAGCCCGTGGGGCTTAAACCAAGGCTACGAAAGCATTGGGGGACCCGGTGGTTTGCTTTTGAGTTGCAGGACTGACTTCACCACCCTCATCCCGAGCTCCAGAAACAGACCTGCACTAATTCCCCACCTTGGGTGTGCACTCGGGGGAGAACGAGGGCGGGGGGAAATAGGGTGTGCAAACGTAGCCTCAGTCAGCCGGTGGAATCAGTTCCTTCACTTGCTCGCCAGGTGTCAAGATTTCCAGTCGTATCTTGCGGAGCGGCGCGACTAGCGCACCTGGGGGCCGGGCGGGAAAGCTGTGCGGAGCGCCGCCCTGGCCTGAAGGGGCGGGCCCGCAAGCGGCACTCCCCAGGGAGTCCCCAGTACCTGAGTTGTCCCGGGGTTAGGAGCAGGCGCCCCGGGGAGGTTGATACTTCCTCAGTTCCCAAACGAGGTTTTTTAGCTTCCACGCGGTACCACCCACTAAATCTTCAGCCAGAGCTGCAAATGGGAAAAAGAGAGAGAGAGATGAACTAATCGGAGTTCTATCTCCGTTTCCCTGTTTTGTCTTGG
Organism: Spilogale gracilis; assembly: GCA_004023965.1. Taxonomy (NCBI): domain Eukaryota; kingdom Metazoa; phylum Chordata; class Mammalia; order Carnivora; family Mephitidae; genus Spilogale; species Spilogale gracilis. The sequence goes on from PITA01007194.1 coordinate 43,123, forward strand.
GAGGGCAAGGGGGGTGCTACTGAACTGAATGGGCAGCGACGATAAGAAGTGAGCCAGTAATCCCTTGTTCCGTTCTGATTTATAATGGAAGTCCTCACCTAGCAACTCTGAGTAGAATCATAGAGGTCCGTGGACTCCCTGAAATGTTGTGTGTTTGTACTTTTTTTTTTTTTTTTTTTTGGAGTGTGTAGTATCTTTTATATTCTCAGAGATGCTGGTGAGCTTTAGAAAGCTGTTGGTTTATCAGCATCATACTGGCAGAATAGAGCCTTGTGTCTCTTCTTGTGTCTTCCCTAGCTTATGGGGTCCTGGGGGAGCAGCTCCAGTGTAAGGAGGTGAGCTGGCCCTGGAAATCTGTGCCTCAGGGAGCCTCATTTCTCCTTTGCAGAATCTCCTCTCAGCCTCTAAGCTCACCTGGTCAGAATCCTTGGATGAGCCTGTGGGACCCTTCCTCCTAGCCCTGTGGTTTGGAACCAGTGGCTTTGGGACTGTAAGAGGATGGACAAAGGTAGTATGAGGCCGGGCCAGCTCCCCAAACGCTCAGGCGCCAAGCATCTGCTGATTCCACCCCGTGCCTGGCACGTATGTCTTTTCGTCCTGGCTGGGCATTGCCACCTCCCCCTGGGCCAGCACCACCCACGTACCTGTCGGCAGAGGCCACAATTGACTGACCTGCTGTTGAGCTGCCGCTCTTTGGCCTGGCTGCATTTTGATGGCAGAGGGAGCAGTTATGCCCAGAGCCTGGTGTGTCGGCATCACCAGTCTGACCTGAGCACCATGTGCTGCACGACATGACACGTGGCACCGGGAGAACTGCCCAGCGTGGAAGGTCTGGGCCAGGTCTGAGCCCAGATGGGATCTGGATGGCCAAGGAACTCCCACAATAAAACCTCAAAAGTCAAGGAAGCAGGGGAAGGGCCAGGAGGGCTGGTAGAGGGTTGGGGGAAGAGGGGCGTAGGAGGGATCCCATGTTCAGAGGCTCCAGGCTCTGCTAGGCACTTAGGAGACTTGAGCTCACCACTTCTTTTCTTCTAGATTCTCAGGGGCTGCTAGATTCATCTCTGATGGCATCAGGCACTGCCAGCCGCTCAGAGGATGAGGAGTCGCTGGCAGGGCAGAAGCGGGCTTCCTCTCAGGCCTTGGGCACCATCCCAAAACGGAGAAGCTCCTCCAGGTAGTAAGGGTTCAAAGGGCCCAGATTTGGGCAAGGGCATTAGATGCTGTGTGCCCTCGTCACTGTCGGAAATGGCTGCTTGAGCCCCTGTGGGGCCTGAGTGTTGGCAGAGCTTTGTGCTTCTCCTGCCAAGTCCCTCTCTGTGGGACATGGGCAAGGGAGGGAGAGCTTAGGTCTTTGACATGAAATCTGTGGTGTGGTACCCTATTGTCTCAGAGGCGAGGAGTAGAGCAGTTCCATGCCCTGTCCACTGCACCGGAGCAGTTAGCACCCAGTCAGACCTCTGTGCCGTCTCAGGTGTGTGTGAGTGGGTACGAGGGGAGGGGATAAGGGATGCTCACTGGGTAGGACCCTCTACAGGTTCATCAAGAGGAAGAAGTTTGATGATGAGCTGGTGGAGAGCAGCCTGGCCAAGTCCTCTACCCGGGCAAAGGGGGCCAGTGGGGTGGAACCAGGGCGCTGTTCAGGGAGTGAACCTTCCTCCAGTGAAAAGAAGAAGGTGAGAGATTGAGAGATGTGGGGGTAGGGGCTGATTTTGTGTTTTCCTACCACCTTTGCCACCTGGCAAGAGCCCTGCAGAGGAGACTTGGGAGAGAATCCAGTGGCCCCAGCCCCAACCTCAGCTGCCTCCCTTTCTGGGAGCCATCTCTTCTCCCTCGTCCCCCTTTCTTGCCGCACCCGCCCCGCCTCCACACACAGACACACGCACACACGCACACACGCACACACACACACACACCCTGTCAGTGCGTCCTGTATCACATTCTGTGTGGGAGGCATAGAGCGTGCGTCTATTCTGGGAGCAGACAGCCTGTTCCCAGCATTGCTGGGTGTAAAAATAACCCCCAGGTGGCATCGCTGTGGCCCCAGACACCGTACCAGTCAGAGTGGTTTCCTGGTATTCTCCCCACCTGCCCTCCACTCTGGGGTTGAGGGTGCCACCAGCAAAGAGAAGGCCGCATAAGGTCAAGGACCATGTGGAGGTACTTCGGGGTTGGGGGGAACTAGAAGGCTGAGCTCCTGCGTGTGTTGCTTGTGGTCAGGTGGGACTGGGGCTGCCACACACAGTATGGGAAGCTCAAGGCCTGCAGCCCGAGCCGCCCCGAAGCTGGCTTTGAGCTCTTTCTCTTCCCATCCTCTGCCCAGGTATCTAAGGCCCCTAGCACTCCTGTGCCACCCAGCCCAGCCCCCACCCCCGGACTCACCAAGCGTGTGAAGAAGAGCAAACAGCCACTTCAAGTGACTAAGGATTTGGGCCGCTGGAAGCCCGCGGATGATCTCCTGCTCATCAATGCTGTGCTGCAGGTAGTGCTTCCCGCCATGGGTTGCACAGTCCCCTCCTTCCCCCAGCCTGCAGTCCCCAGGCCCCACAGTAGCCCAGCAGCACCCCTGGGGTGGCAAGCGAAGGGTTTTTCCCAGCTCTCAGGCTGGGGCCAACCCATCTGGGGTCTTGCAGACCAATGACCTGACATCAGTCCACCTGGGCGTGAAGTTCAGCTGCCGCTTCACCCTACGGGAGGTCCAGGAGCGCTGGTACGCCCTCCTCTACGATCCTGTCATCTCCAAGTGAGTGGGGCTGGCTCTGGCAGCAGAGAGGTATAGGAGCACCACAATTTGGCTCCTGGAACAGACAGAATTCTACCAGGGCCCAAGGGTGGGGTCTAGGAGGCAGAGCTCATGGGACCTTGCATCCTCTGGGATGATAGTGAAACCAGCCAGGCTTGGGAGGGAAACTTCTTCCTGCTGCCAACCCTGCTGGTCCTGGCTTGATTCCAGCAGCAAGGGGATCTGGAAGCTAAAGAAGGAGCATGGGAGAAAACACCAGAATGAATTCCAGGAGCCCTGAATCTACCACTGTGTGCATTGTTTTGGGGCAGGTCACTTCCCAACGTTTCCACACTGACCTCCCCTAATTTCTCCTTCTATAAGGAAGAATTGGAACAAAAGAACACGAAGGCCCCTAAAAATCTAAGTTCCAAGTAAACCCATGCACCCATGCAATGCACACTATTCTCAGCCACTTTGCTTATTGTCTTCAGAGTTGGTCAGATGCTTAGCACCCGTCTTCTCCTCCACAGTCCCTAGCACCACTTAAGCTGTAGCCTGGGCCCTGACAGGCCAGGAAGTGTGGGGCTCAGTTTTGGAAAGAGGATGTGCTGGGCAGTGGGTGGCAGTTTTGGCCATGTAAAGAGGAACGTCTTGGGGAGGGTGCCACGGCTGGTCTCGGGGTCTCCCTCAGCTGGCCTCTGGGAGCTGTGCCCTTGAGTCTCTTCAAGGGGGTAAACACTGGAAACTCAGTTGGCTGAGTTGTCTGTGTTATGCTTTCAATAAACCCATGAGGCCATAGGCACTGTAGTGAGTAAGCTCTTCCTGTTGAGGGCCTGGTCTCTAGTTCTGGATCTCAAAGGCCTACAGGAACCCCAGATTGTGTGACACCCTCCCTTCAATGTTGCCCTCTTTCTCACCCCTCCTCCCCCGCGCCCTCAGGCTGGCCTGCCAGGCCATGAGACAGCTGCACCCAGAAGCCATTGCCGCCATCCAGAGCAAGGCCTTGTTCAGCAAGGCTGAGGAACAACTGCTGAGCAAAGTGGGATCGGTGAGGCTGAGGCGCGGGGTAGGGGCCTGACCTCTGGGAAAACTACTGACGTGGGGAGGCCCATTGCCTGGAAACAAGCCCTGCTGGTGCTCATGTATCTGCAGGGGCTTTTTTGGAGGGGTCCTCAGGAAGAGCCAAGACTGGCTCCCTCTTCTTCCAGCTCCTGGTGGCGACCGGGTTGGGGCTAGGGGTGGGGGCGGTGGTGGTAGGGCAGAGACAAGAATGAGAAGACCCAGATGCTGAGAATAGGCTCTTGCCTTCCAGACCAGCCAGCCCACCTTAGAGACGTTCCAGGACCTGCTGCACAGACACCCTGATGCCTTCTACCTGGCCCGTACCGCCAAGGCTCTGCAGGCCCACTGGCAGCTCATGAAGCAGTATTACCTGCTGGAGGACCAGACAGGTAACTGGCTCCAGGAGCAGGCAGAGTGGGTGCGCTGCCTGTGCGTGAGGTGGCCTGGGCACGGCTGCCCTCGGGTGCCCGCAAACATCCCTCAGTGGCCCCTGCTGTCTTGCACTTCTCTTTGCAGCAAAACCGCTGCCTTCTAGGAGGAAGGAAAGTGGCTGGAATGGTAATCAGGAGCGTAGTTAAGAGTACCCTTGCCTGGAATCTCGAATGGGATTCCAAATGGCAGAGTCCAGATGGCAGAGTTGTATCACACTTCCTGGTTTTGTCATTTTTGACATATTTCACTGTTACGTAGGTAATAACATTCTTCACAAATGACATTGAAACATGAGTAAAATGTGAGAGTTTCCTTCTTTGCTTCCCCTGCCTCATTTCCCTCCCTAGAGATGCTGCTCTCCTAGAGATGGTACTTTTTCCAAGTCTTTCTGCCTCTTTCCTCTCTCCACATTCCTTCTCGTTCCTTCTTGCTGCTTTGGAGCCATTCAGAAATCGCCACTGGGATTTCATATCCAGGCCCTCTGCCTTCCTCCTCTCCCAGGGGCCTGAAGGCTCTCTGCTTCTGCTCCACACCAGCGGGGTCTCACTCCCAATGACAGGTCCTGGGAAGGTCAGCTGACTAAACTGCGGGCAACTCTTCAGTTCTGTTTGGGCCCTGGGGTCAGCTTTTCATTGTACATCGTAGTACAGGCACTCCCTGCTCTTACTTCTGGATGGTATTGCCATCAGCATCTCCAGAGTTGTTCATGTTGTTCTGGAAATGAGGCTGTGCCTATGCCCTCCACCTACTCCCAGGGTCTTACTACTCCTGGTTATTAAAAGAACTCCTGCAAGACGATTTTAGGAAGTCTTGTCAGGGAGGGCCCTGTCTTTTCTTCCTGAGGATCTCTGCATTTGGTGGGCAGCTCTCTTCCTTCAGCTTCCACATCTCTGCTTCTGCCTCAGGCTCTGGTGTCACTGAATTCCCACAGAGACTGGACACTGGGTAAAGTCTATTTTTGCTGTTGGAGCTAGCTTCTTTGAAAGTGAGTTGGTATAACTTTGAGACTTAATTTTTCTCCTCACAAGTCTTGTCTGTGAGGATTTGATTTCCCCTTGGCTGGCTAGCACTGGGAGGCCCTAAAAACAGGGCTTACAAGCTGCTTAGCTCTTGAGTCGGTTGACTTTAGGCTGCTGTGGCAGGGGGAGGAGCCGAGGGGGGGTGACTGCTCCAGTCCCTTGTCTCCCACACATCTGACCTCAGGAAGTGGGTGGGAGGTGGAGAATTTGTGGCTCCTATGCAGCCCCCCTCACTTCCCTGGCAGGTAGTGATGATGACCCGCCCCTGGGATTGACAAACTCCCCAACCAGTGGCCCCCAGCTTAGTGGGCGCTGCCACTGAACAACGCTGCAGTCCTGGGCGCAGCTGGCCAAAGTCTCAGAGTAAAAGGCCCTGGTCCTTTTAAACCTGAAAAATTTTTGTGAAACTGTCCTGAACATATCTGATGGACTCTAATAGTCTATTCTGTTTCATATTTTTGGAAAAACAACTGATTCTGTGATCCTTAAGACATCCTGACTGCAGTTTGAAAACAGTCAGCAGGAGGCGTTGATTTAGAGGGCGCCTGGGTGGCTCAGAGGGTTAAACCTCTGCCTTTGGCTGAGGTCTTGATCTCAGGGTCCTGGGATCGAGCCCCACCTCGGGCTCTCTGCTCAGTAGAGAGCCTGCTTCCCCCTCTTTCTCTGCCTGCCTCTCTACCTGTTTGAGATCTCTCTCTCTCTCTCTCTCTCTCTCTCTCTCTCTCTCTCTCTCTCTGTCAAATAAATAAGCAATCTTTAAAAAAAAAAAAAAAAAAAAGAGTCAGGAAAGCAGGGCTTGAATCCTGGGTCTGCCCTAAACCTGAGTCCTGAAGCGAGCCCTTGTTCCTGGAGGCGTCTCGTCACGTGTGCAGGGTTGCTAACGGCAGTGCCTGCCCTCCTTTGTTCATGGCCACCAGAGAGCCTTTGCGCTCTGAAAAACGCACACAGGTCAACTTTAATTCCCTTTTGTTTCTAGAACCACCTCTGCCCTTAGCTCATGTCAGGAACACTTTGTGTCAAACTAGCTTACGGCCTTATCTGGTTTGTGCTCTTGTTACCTGTTGCTCTTGGTGCAGAACTGTCCCCACAGGCCCAGTCTTCCCAGTTGGTCCCCTTAGTTCAGTCACAGCCTGCAGCATAGGGTAGAGTAGGAGCGGCGGCGCTGACCCTCTCTCTTCATCCTTTGTTCAGTGCAGCCGCTGCCCAAGGGGGACCAAGTGCTCAACTTTTCTGACGCGGAGGACCTGATTGATGACAGTAAGCTCAAGTGAGTGGCTGGGGCCCCAGGCAGGGTCCAGAGTGGAGTCCACGGGGACAGAGTGCTCCGGGCTGCCCGGCCCTCCCTCCTGCTGCAGAAAGCTGAGCCCAGCCCTCTGCTTGTTGCCTGGTCTCCTTGCTGAGTCACCCCACCGCCACCACCCACCTCCGGGGAAGGAGGCTAGTTCAACGCCAGAGGAGCAGTCTCCTGGGTTGTCCAGCTGAGGGACTGGGGGACCCCTGAATGAGCTGAGTAGCCCCTGTGGGTAATTGCAGATGAGCTGGAAGTGGGTCCTGATTCTTCCTTCTCCCCCACAGGGACATGCGAGATGAGGTCCTAGAACATGGTGAGTGTACCCTGGCTGGGATGGTTAGGGGGTAGAAGCTTGTGCCAGCACAGAGGACCAGTACAACGTGCTGGTGACCGCAGAGTGTCCCTCCTTACCACCCCCTCCCCCAGAGCTGACCGTGGCTGACCGGCGCCAGAAACGAGAGATCCGCCAGCTGGAGCAGGAGCTGCATAAGTGGCAGGTGTTGGTGGACAGTATCACAGGTAAGGATCCTGGGGGCCGGAGGGCCATGCCTCTGCTTCTGTCACCCCCACCCGGAGCCCCTGTGCTTCTGTGGCTGGGGCCCCCCTCCTCTCCCAGGCCCCTGGCTCCCTGCCCTCTGCCCAGTGGCGCTGAGGGGGTGGGCTTTGCCTGACACGGGGTGCTCTTCCCACAGGCATGAGCTCTCCTGACTTCGACAACCAGACACTGGCGGTGCTGCGGGGCCGCATGGTGCGGTACCTGATGCGCTCTCGAGAGGTAAGGTGGGCCCAGCCCATCGGCTTCCGCAGGCGGCTCTCCTCTGCCAGTTTTGCCCTCGCTGACCTTTCTGTGTCTGGTCCCTGACTTCTCATCTTTCCCTGGCCTGTATAGACCCATTCCTCAGGTCCCAGCCCTCACCTGCCCCATTTCCCCAGATCACCCTGGGCAGAGCCACCAAGGATAACCAGATTGACGTGGACCTGTCTCTGGAGGGTCCAGCCTGGAAAATCTCCCGGAAGCAAGGTACCGGCCAGAGGCAGTGCGAGGGTGTCCCTCACAGCTTCTCGCTGCCCTCCAGCCCTGTGGCTTGGTCTCCATGGGAGCCCTCATGGAACAGCTGGGGCAGAGCAGCTGGCATTTCAGGAACTCCAGCTTGGGAAGCAGTGTGGGTGGGGACTTTAGGCCCTCTTCTGGCCTTCCCTGTCTCCTCACCCGCCTTTGCTTCCCCATTCCCACAGGTGTCATCAAGCTGAAAAATAATGGTGACTTCTTCATTGCCAATGAGGGCCGGCGGCCTATCTACATCGATGGACGGCCTGTGCTTTGTGGCTCCAAATGGCGCCTCAGCAACAACTCTGTGGTGGAGGTGAGCTGAGAGGGCGGCAGAAAGGTCAGGATGAGAGCGGGGCCATGGGGAGCTGCACTGTGGGCCTGGCCCCCAGTCCCATCTCTGTCCTCTCAAGTCACTTTTCTCTCCTGCCCATAGATTGCCAGCCTAAGATTTGTCTTCCTCATCAACCAGGACCTCATTGCCCTTATTCGGGCCGAGGCTGCCAAGATCACACCACAGTGAGGAGTGGTGCCAGGACCCATGTGCTCTCTCTGGGCTCAGTTTCCCCTGCCATTCCAGCCCCTTGGAGCTGGGAACTCAGGCTCCTGGAAAAACCATAGTAGGCAGGAGGAACCCAACTGCTGGCCCATTGATCTGAGTCTCTCTGGGAAGGCGGGGCTGGTCCTGAGGAAGCCCCTAGAGGCTGGAACCCTCTGGCTTCCTTAGAGCCAGAACCCTTCCCCTTTTCTCTCTGCAGGCTACCCTCCTCTTCCTTTCAGATTCCCACCTTTGTCCCTTTGGCTCCAGCTGATTAGTTTCAGACTTTTCCTTTATTTTTCTTTTGTAAATAAAAAGCACCAAGTTCCAAAGTAGCCTCTTTTATTATTTTTTTTAATATAAAAAAAGGGGACTGGTGAGGCAAGAACACATGCAGGGGATGGCCGAACCCCTCGTTGGCCTCAGGCCTCTGTCCCCCATCCTGCAGAGGGAGGCAGGGAAGTAGGCTGAGGAGGGGTCCAGAGAGTCCCAGCCTGGGGCCTGCCCCTGAGGCTTCAGCCCCCTCCGAGACTCGGGCCAGACCCCGGGCGGCTGCTGCCCTTCCTCGGCCCCGACGTCAGGCAGGACAGCAGATGGCAGCACGTCCGACAACACTGAGTTCCGGGGCTGGCAGTCAGACCCCTGTGCCTTCTTCCTGGGTCCACTGGACTGTGCCTGAGCCATGACAGCCGATAAGCACCATCTCCAGACTATGGGCTTCCCAGGGCAAGGCCAGGCCCCCTGACCCTGGTGGGGGCTCTCCAGTGCTAGCAGCCTCGGCCTGGATTGTGGGCTCTGGGGGCCCGGTCCTAGCCCCTTCCTCAGGAAGTGAGCCAGGGCTGCTGGGCTCGGGGCAGAGTTCGCCTGAGCCCTGGGGCTCTGAGTCAGAGGTGGAGGTCCAGAAAGCTGTGGCCCGAGGCCAAGGGGAGCTCTGAGATGCTGGGGGGCCCCAGGGCCAGGGAGCCACAAGGGGAGGGGGACCTGGGCGAGGGTGGGGCCAGGTCCCACTCAAGACAGAGCCAGCTGGGGGCTGCAGGCAATAGGAGGATGTTCCGGTGTCCACACACAGAGGCTGTAAGAGCCCAGAGGTGCTGGCTGGGCATGGCCCCTCTCCTGACGCCCGAGGCCAAGGGCCCTCCCCCTGGGGTGCCAGGACCTGCTGCACAGCCTGGCGAAGTGCCTGCAAGCCCTCCCGCATCTGCAGCACCTGCTCAGACAGCTCTGTCACCTTTGGGGGCCAAGGGAGGAAGAAAGCGCACAGTTAGAGGAGTCTGGACCTCACAGGGCAGCAGCACCCACCCCTCTCCCCTCCCCCGCTCCAGCTCGCTCTCACCCACCGCCTGCCGTAGCTTGTCTAGTGTGTCTGTGCTCCTCGCCTCACCGGGCCCAAGGGGGACAGTGAGCAGGCCACTCTCTGCAAACAGGAGGATGAGGTTACCAGCCAGCGCCGGGAGGAGATGGCACGGGGTCTAGGACTCTGCCCCAGTCAGCACAGACCACACTGGCCTGGCAGGACCTGACACCAGCAGTGGCCCCTTCCGGCCTTGCCCCAGTTGGGGAATTTTGCCCAAACCTCCAGGGGACCTCAGGCACGCTGCCCTGCCTGCACTTCCCCGCTTAGGAAGCTGCTCCTGGTGCCTGTCCTCCAGACACATGACTACTCTAGGGAGCTCACTCCCTGGTCTACTCCCACGGCTGCGTGGCCTGGCTGGGGCCACTTATAGCCCTGCTTCTCCCACAGCCCTCTCTCCCTAGGGTCTTGGCAGCAGTATCCGATTAATGCACACAACCACCGTATTACAGGCCGGAACCTGGGGTGAGAACCAAGATCCCGCTGCCGGATCCAAACCCCGTCCCCAGCTGCCTTCCGACAGCAAACTGCTGGTTTTTACCACCAAACTGTCCCCACCTACCCGTGTAGGTTGAGAAGGGCAAGAGGCAAGGAGTATGGATCCTGCCGACTTCTCAGAGGTTCACAGGGCCAAGAGGCCCTGCCCAACTCCCCCGCCCCCTGGGACCCCGGCCCCAGTACCTGGCCCAGGGGAGGGGCTGCTGCTGCACTCTGGGCCCGACTGCCCCACACGGAAGGAGAACTTGGGCTGGTCAGAGCCACAGCCATCCTCAATGCCATCTACTACCCTGCAGAGATGGGGGCCAGGGAGACAGATCAGTCCACAGGCAACCACTGCAGGGCCTGGTGGCCATACACAAGCAGCAGGAGCCTGGAGCTCAGGGCCCGGGACAGGTAACACTCCGGCCCCTTCCCTAGGAGCTTGCGGTTTTGCTAGGGATCCAAACTTGAGCCAAGAATCCTAAGCAGTGAATGGCCAGGCACCAAATGGTGGGGTGGGGGGCTGGAGGAAGGTGGAGTCCCAGAAGGCTTTGTGGAGGAGGCAGGGATGGGTTAGGATGGAAGGATGGGCCCTCAGGAGAGGAATGTGTCCAATTGGGGCCCCAGCCCTACCATCTCTGCTGGAGTACAGTGGCCCAGGGCCTGCTTACCTGGGGCTCAGATCTGGGGGTACATTCCATGGCACAGAGGGCAGCTGCAGACCCTCTAAGCTTCGAGGGTGGGCAGAGGGGCCAGCCTCAGCCTGTGAGGCCCCTGCCCTGCCCGGCCGTCCTCTGCCCCGCAGCCTGGGCCGGGGCACCGTTCGACGAGGGGACAGCAGCTTAGCTGCTGAGGAGGAAGAAGTGCAGCCAGGGGACAGCAAGGGGCTGGAAGGCTCATCAGCTGGGGCTGGGGAGACTGCAGGGCCCTGCTCCCCATCCGTCTCTTTCTCCTCCAGTGTGGACATAAGGGTATTGTCGCCGCTCAGGGAGCTGGTGTCTGCCTGGGGACAGTGGGGGACAGGGAAGCGGCAGGGATAGCCCCTCCTGTGCCCCGCTCACCTGCCCTCCCGCCCCCCATCTCTCTAGAAGGAGCCATCTTTCTTAAACCGGATGCCCAGTGTCTCCTGCCCTCAGAGGAGAGGCTCAGGTGTGTACATTGGGGGGTGGGCGCGGGGGACTGCTTTCCTGCCACCACAAAGCCAGACCCTGAGGGAACTTGCTGCCTCTCAGAACTCTAGTCAAGGGTGGATGCCCTACCCCTCTACTCAGTCCCTCAGGCTCACCAAACTCCTCATCCAGGAGAACACTGTGCTAAAAATAGGTTTGGAATTAGTGATATTAGCTAGGAAATTCAAAGCCCCTCAGAGCAGTTCTCTCTAATGGTGGAGAAGCAGGGGAGCCACAGGGCTCTTCAGAGGCGGCCGGGAGGACCCATGTCTGGCCCCACCTGGTGTCTCCCATCCCTCATGTGCGGCTCTCAGCCTCCACCCCATAAGACGTTGCTGTGCACCAGGCCAGGCGGTCTCAGGCCAGGGAGAACACAGCTGGGCCGGGATCCAAAGAAGTGTGTGTGTGTGTGTGTGTGTGTGTGTGTGTGTGGTGTGAGAGAGAAGGGACAGGAGATGGGAGAGTACAGATCCCCCCTCCCCACAACGTGTGGGGCTGGTCACACTGGTGTGACGTCTGGTCTCCTCAGGCCCTGGCACCCCAGCCCCCTCTGCACACACGCCCAGTGTCCTCACCTCTGCAGGGCCTCCACCAGCACCCAGGTTGTAGCTGAGCTCCCCTCGGAGGCCTCGGCTGAAGCGTGGGGCAAACTCGGGGTACAGGGCAAGGCTCTCATGCAGCCCAGCCAGCTGTAGACACTGTAGGACGCAGTAGGTCAGCCCCTTTACATCAGCATTGGCCTTGACCACCTGCTCCCGCCGAGGCAGCTCACAGCCAATCAGATCACCCTTCCCTGGGAAGCAGAAGCAGAGATCAGCGAGCCCCACCCCTCACCCCAAGGACAGGGAGTAGAGTGGTGGCAGTGAGCTCTGTGGGGCCTTGAGAGCCAGCGCAGAGGAGCAGAGGGGCCGGGGCCCCATCAGACCCCTGCCACCTGCCTCTAGCTCCTTAGACAGTGAAACGCACTGAGACCCAGGGGTTCAAGGCACATCTGGGATCAAAGCCACCATGCTGGACCCATTTGAATTTTAGCCCTGAGACAACTGGGCAGTCACCAGTTCTCATAGTTCCCTGGCTGCCCAGACCTCCGAACCTCTTATGAAAGTTAAGCCAATCGCTCCCAGGCCCCGTCTCTACCTACAGAATCACAGCACCTACGGGAGACCCCACAATCCAATACTGTCCGATTCGAGCCTGCTGGTGATTCAGGTGGGGCTTGTCCAGGAGCCCGGAGGTTGGGGCCCCATGGGGCAGAGTGATGTCGGGTGGCCATATGACTTCATCTTCCTGAGCCCTGGTGCTTGCAGGACAGATTGTGTGTTGAACTGAGTCTTGGTGCTTTCTGGATCTTACCAGAAGGTGTCAATGGAGGGTTTTCCCACCAACCAGCTGAGGCTGCCACCTGGCTGACTGCATTGTAAAATGGCATCAGTTAGAGTCTGCATCCCAATCTCAGAGATCGTAAATTGTAGGGGAAAATGTGCACCTTAGAATCAATGAACTAGGGTCTCTCCAGGCAGGGACACATGAGGACAAGAGTCCTCTGCAGATGACGCCCAACAGGGCTGGCGTGCCGTGGGCACTGTGGCAGACACTTGCCGCCCTCACGACGCAGCTCAGTCCACGGTCAGAGTTCACAAGACTGGAAGGCCTTTCCTTACCCTCCAGGAAAAAGATGGATCACTGCCACCCACTCCCACGGGCCTCCTCCTGCCACCAGCAGAACTGAGCCTAGCAGCCTCCTGGTAAACGTTTGTGGACTTTTGCTCAAACTTAAGTGTAGAAGGCATCACTGTCAAATCGTATTTTCTTGGTTTGGGGCCATCCTTCTGGTTCCTTCTGAGAGCTGTTTGGATCTCAGTGTGCTCCTCTGATGAGTGAGCTCTCTCCCCTCGTGTGTGTCATCTGGAAGCAGGGGAAGTGTGTATTCTTGGTCTTCATCCCAAAGGTGAGACAGGACAGGACCAATGACAGAGCTCTGTGCCACTGTCTAGGACAAGAGCCCGCTCTTCAGGCTGGCCCCTCCTGCTCAGCTTTCCAGCCTCCTTGGGTCTTCCTGGAGCTGGCACCCAGTCCGCCTCTCTTCTCCTGCCTCCACAGCCAGCCGACTGTGGGTGCTTAGCTGCCAGTTCATACACGGAGGTAGGGGCCAGAATGGACACCACTTGCGGCACGGTGAGTCTCCACGGCCAGCAGCAGGCGGGAAGCCCCTGGATGTTCAGCTAAGGAGGCAGGTGGGGGCAAAGCAGGACTCCAAGGGGTGGGGAACCAGGCATTCACCAGGGTGTCCAGACCCGTCAATAGCTGAACACTTATCTGGAACATATGGGCAGGGACAGGATGGATCCAAGGTGGCAAAATTCTGGCACTGGGGACACAGGCAATGAGGCAGAGGCGACATTCTTGAGGCTCTGTCTTAATAGCGAACCTGATTCTTCTGCAACCCAGTGCCTGGCATCCGGGAAGAGATGTTCTTGCAGGACCGATGCCAGCTCCTAGCCTCACTGCTTCCTCGGCTCTGAGCTGAAAACCATCTGTTTAATAATCCGCTCGGCAGTCTTGACCAGTCTTCGATTGTCAAAATCTGTTTGCCCTTCTGAATCTCTCTGGTTCTCCCTCAGTTCTTAAGGCCTGCCAGCCCTATGTGTGTAGCCATAATTCCATTTGCTGAGAGTCCTGGTGTAAGAGGCATCTAGGTCCAGAAGCCAAGTTCACAAAAGACTCAAAGTGAAAGGTGCGGCAGCCTCTGGCCTTACCTCCAAGACCCTTTGGCAATATTTCTTTTTCCTGTCGGAAGATCACCCCCCCCTCAAGGGAGCGGAGAGGGACACATGGGAGCTGCTGGGTGTCTGGTCCTTAATTCTCCGGGTTAGGGACAAACCTCAGCCCCTCCAGGGGTCAGCCATCTCCACAGTAAGTCTACAAGCCCTTGGCTGAGAATTTACCTGCCTTCCATCCCCTGGGCGAGGACCTCCAGTACCCAAGCAGATCCCAGAGTTCCCACCTGCTGGGGCCACTGCTGAGAGCCTGCGCAGCCCGGTCGCCGAAAGCGCTGTGCGTGCCTTCTAGGGCCTCGAGTGTGTGTCCTGCCACCCACCTGCCCTTTCTTCAGGACGCAAGTCTCCCTCAAGCAAAGTGCCTAAGAGCACAGTGAATGAAGCCTGAGGTTTCCGGTTGACCCCTCCTCCTATTAACCCCTCCTGCCAATTCATGAACCTCTCCTTCCATGCAAAACAGGCACGACACCAATGCCTCTGCCGTAGGCTTTGTGAGGTTTGTGTGCCAAGATACCCCCAAGGGCCAGCCCAGCTGTGAGACTCTGGATCAGTGCTGTTCTGATGTCCATGCCACAACCGCAATTTCCTCTTCCTTGTCCAGCGACGCGACCCACCTCCACCTCCTCCTTTTGCCACGAAGGGACATACACAGGCAGTCGGAGCCCCGCCGTCACCCACCGGAGGCCCTCTCTCCTGAGCTGGTGCACGGCCCCCCAGGAGAGCACTCATTACCTGAGCACTCTCCCCAGTGCTGCCACCCTCCTTGACGGAGATGCTGATCCCCCAACCCTTCCCCCTCCTGGCTATGGGCTGCTCCTGCACTCACTCGGGCAGCCCTGCATACCCGCAGGGTAGTTTCCTCGTGTTGCCACCTGGTGGTCACTGGGCCTGCTGCGTGCTCTGCCCTGGGCTGTAAGGCTACTCCCGACCCCGTCCGGGCTGTTCCTTGGGGTGGCCTTGCCTGCGTCCTCTCTCCATGTTTCTGCCGAGGGGGCCCCGGCCCCACCCGCTTCCCACAAGGGCCTGCTCCCCTCCCGCCCTCACACACCTAGGATTGCCAGCACAGTGCCGCCCTTGAGCACCTCCATGGAGCCAGAGCAGACGAAGTAGAGGGCCTGGAGAGCGTCCCCTTGGTGGATGAGGTACTCGCCAGGCGTGCAGAAGGCGGGCCGCAGGGCCAGGGACAGTGCCCGTAGGCAGCCGCGGCTCGCAGCCTCAAACAGGGGCAGCTGCAGAACCTCCTTGTGCAGGTGCATGGCAATGTCTGCGCGGAGCTCGTCAGGGAGGCTCTGCAGTAGCTGGTGGGGGCGGGGGGCGTGGGGAGGTCAGTGGTGGCAGAATGGAAGGCAGCCTCCAGCCAGCTGCTTTACATCCCCACAGGCCTTCGGAGCAAGGGGAAGGCGTGGGAGGGACTCGAGGCTCCACACCCGGGACAATCAGTGAGGGGGGCTGCCTCTGTCTGCCTCCCTCCCCATCACTCTAGCCCGTGGCAAGCAGCTCCGCCTTCCCGGATGTCTGTGAGCAGAGCCTGTGGGCCTAACAAGGATGGAGAAAGGACTCCAAGCCTTCTTGAGCACCCTCAGTCCCCAGATCCCCGTCCCCCCTCCCCAGGGTAACTCGGAAGAAGCCAGAATGCCGTGTTCCCTGCCCCCCAGCCCACTCCTGGGGATCTTAGGAGTGAAGGCCAGAAGGGCCACCCCCGGAGGCCCACGCACCTCGGTGGTGTCGATACCGTTGTTCACAGCCCAGGTGGCCTGGAAGTACTCGAGCATGCGCTGCTTGAGCGGCTTGGGAATGCGGTGGATGCGGATGTAGTCGCGCAGGTCCCGTGTGCGGCTGTGGTACAGAAAGCGGCGGGCGTACATGCGCTGGATGATGGCCGTCACGTTCCCAAAGACCACCGCGTGCATCAGGGCTGGGGAGGGCGGCGAAAGGGGGTCACCTGCAGGCCCAGCCTGACGCCACGCCCCCATGGCCTCCTGGGCGGGGCACGGAGGCCTGCAGCCACCTGGGCTCCCCTGGCCATGGTTCTGTGTTCCTCGTGCCCCTCAAGGCAGAAGAACCTCTAAGAAGGGCCTTGGGACCCAGGACAGGTAGGGAGCGGTGCCTGGGGCCGGGAGGGGAGCAGGCCTCACCGCCAATGAGCATGGTGCAGATGGAGAAGATCTTCTCGGTGTCCGTGTTGGCGGACACGTTGCCGAAGCCCACGCTAGTGAGGCTGCTGAGCGCGAAGTAGAGGGAGGTGATGTAGGCGCTGCGCAGAGAGGGGCCGCCCAGGAGCTCCAGGCCAGTCCCATTGGCCTCCCCACTACCGCTGCTACAGTTGTCGTTGCCCCTGGAGCTGTTCCCTGCAGCTGGGCTCTGGCCCACCAGGTAGTAGGGCGTCTCCAGGCGGCGGGCCAGCTCCTGCAGCCAGCCTGGGGGAGGGGACAGGTCGTGCCTGAGCTGGGCTGCGCTGCCTACACCGCAGGCCCAGGTGTGCCCACTGTTAACCCTCCATGGGGGACACGTAGATGCAGATGCACGCCCCCCATGTCCACCTGCTACTTGCCTCCCCCTGCCTGTCCAGCACAGCCCCGTCTGATCCACCCACCCTCACCAAGACAATCACGGGAGGATGAGGCTGTGGTCTCCCCAGCTGGGGTCTGGAGGTGCTGAGCAAGGAGCTTCTTCCCTGTAGCTGGCACAACTCCCAGGAAGCAGGCCCAGCGGGAGCCCACCTCCTCTACCCTGTCCCCCCAGACTCCTTTTGCTCTTTCTCTCAGCTCACCTGCTCTGAAAGCCGCTTCGCCCTCACCCATCCTCACAACCACACAGACCACCCAGTCCCACATACGCGTTCCCAGACATGCCGACGTGGACGCGTGCATACGCACTATAAGGCCCACAGACGGGCTCCGCCCAGGCGAGAGGATGAGGACACACACGTGTGAGCACATTCACAGATGCACAGGCACAGCCACTCACACGGAGAAAACCTGTGCGCCCTTGGGAGAGAGATGAGGGCACACACAGGTGCTGGCCCTCAGACCGGCAAGTGGGGGAGGGGACACGAGCACACTGCAGGCCCCAGGCAGGCAGGCCCCGTGCACACCCAGAGACTCTTGGGCACACATGCGGACATGGGCCAGCCTGGGACCCCTGGCAGAAGCTGGATGGTGCTCCAGTCTCTCCATCAGCCCCATGTTCTCTGGCCTGGTCTAGGCAGGTCCTGAGAGACCCCTGTGTACTGGGGTCTCTCAGGAGCTTTGGCTACTCAAAGTCACTCGGAGCCTAGCTAGAAGGTTGTGGGAATTCTTGGGTGTTGGACGGAGGTTTCTGAGGTCCACGGGGGTCCCAGGGGTCCTGGCAGAGCTGGGAGTCAGAGGAGCAAGGGAGAGAGGGCAGATCTAGAGCAGAGACAGGGAGGCAAGTGCAGAGGCAGGCTCAGGACCTGAGCGGGCAGTGGGAACTCTGGCCTGCCCTCCTGGACACACCCACCCTCCCCCCTCCATACTCTCCTTGACCTCTTATGCACCCTGCCTGAGATCTCCACACCCCTCCTCACCCCTGGAGCCATTCATTCTGCAATCTCACAGACACGTGCCTCCTGCACGATGCCTGAGTGCTACGTGATGGGGCTCAAGTCGACATGCTATGGCTTAGGGCCAGAGGGTTTCCTGAAAGAGGGGACATTGGTGCTTGGTCTAAGAGGATGCATAGATTTTTGAATCAAAGAAACTGAGAGAAGATTGTTCCTGATCTAGGGAAAGGCCATAGTGGGCCAACTCTAGAGATGGAGACAAGTGCAGGTGAATAGCTCTGCTCAGCTAGAATGTGGGGTTCACATTGGGGACGTCAAATTCTTGGCTAAGGAATTTGGGAAGATATGTTAAGGCTTGAGCCAAGGTGAGGACTTGCCCTCCTGTGCAAAACTCTCCAGCCACTATTCAGTTGCGCCCCTGACCTGAAGCCAGTTGTCAGGTAAGGAGGGTGGGGGGCAAGGGGTGAGAAGCAGGAGGGGGAGGGGGAGGTGGCCCAGGGGCCTGGGGCCCCGGCAGCTCCTGGAGCTGGTAGTTTGGGGGGCTGCCATGGAAGCTGGTGGCTGCCATAGAGAGAAATGCCCTGAGCTCCCTCAGTATCCGCACCATCTTTTGAAAATCCAGGCTATCTCCCCTGGGCTGATGGGAATTGGGGGGAAGGGACTCTCCACACCATGGCTGGAGGAACCATAGAACTGAGGCAGCCAGGGGAAGGCCCCTCCCACCAGAGCTGGACCAGGAGGGGGCGCTACTCCCCCTCTAGACATCCCTTCGGAGACTGTGCTCTGGAAGGTCCGGGTGTGGCTCTGACCTGGCTGAGAAGTCATTTCTCTGCATAAAGGAGGACTGCATGATGTGAAGGACTTGGAAACTCCCCTAATGTGAGCTAGAATCAGCCCAAAATAGAAATAGATCACTCAAGGGGCGCCTGGGTGGCTCAGTCGTTAAACATCTGCCTTCGGCTCAGGTCATGATCCCAGAGGATAGAGCCCCGCCTTGGGCTCCCTGCTCAGCGGGATGCCTGCTTCTCCCCGTCACTCCCCCTGCTTGTGTTCCCTCTCTCAATGTGGTTCTCTCTGTCAAATAAACAAAATCTTAAAAAAAAAAAAAAAGATCACTCGAAGCTCGGGGGTCAAGGGTGCTAGATTTATGTGTGCATCTACAAAACAGCACACCTCCCGCTTGCTGGGTTCTCCGCGGTGGGACTCAGAGCCTCTCCCAGAGCCAAAGATGCTCTCTGAGCAGCTGCTCAGAACAAAAGAGCCACACAGATGCATGACTTGAGCATCTGGGTCCTGTGACCCGGGGATTTGGTGTCTGAGCCCACTTTGGGGTCAGGGTTATCTACCTGCCAGCACACTGCATTTGCCGGGTGGCCATCCGACTTGGAGCCCGCCTGCCCCACAGCCTCCTCCTGGGAAGGGCGGTGCCAACAAGCCGACACTGCCTGGAGCATCCGGTTCCATGTGCTCGGCAACTAGGGCTTCAGGGAATACCCACGTGGGCCTCTGGGCCATGCACCGGTCTCCACGGGCTTGGCAAGGAAGAGAGGGTTTGCAGGAGCCTCCTCATCCCTGGGAAGCGATCTGAGCTCGTTTCTAAGGCCCACCTGCTCTCCTGATGATCCCACCAAGGAGCAGATGGCCATGCCAGGCCAGGTGAGCAACTGCCCACTGACTAGAACAGGCCCTAGAGGCCAGTTCCTAGGAAGCCACCAGAAGGCTAGAGGGCATGGAGGAAGGTGTGTTTGGGTATGAAGAATTAAAAGAGGCTGGCGTGGAATAGTTTGAAGTCAGGGGAAGGAGGGAAGCTGAGAAGGTGTCGTGGCGCCGATGGGATCACAGGGCACAAGGTGAGGGAGGAGCCGGACCAGCTCAGGGGACGCTGGTGAGGGCCGCGTTGCTTAGGGCAGGGAGGCAGAGTGGCTCTAAAGAGCGTGGTGAGCAGGGTCAGGCGCCACAGGACCTCAAGGAGATGAGGGTTTGGCCCCAGAAGGTCCCTGTGACCTACCAGTTGCCATTCTGGGTGTAGAGGTGGGGGTGGGAGCGTTCCTGGCAGGAGTTAAGATGTGAGTGGGAGGCGAACAGAGGGAGGAGTGGAAGTGGAGGTGAAGTGAAGGAGAGTGAAGACGCTAGCAGGGCGCAGAGAAAGGCCGCATTTTGGGCCCGGGGGAGGGTGGAGAAGCAGCTGAGAGAAGGGCCTAGAGGTAACCTGAGTGGGGACGGGCCTCAGCAGGCCAGGTGCGGGGGACAGGAGTCCAAAAGGGTGGTGGGAGGGCACCAGGCATCAGAGGCACCCGGGGGTGGGGGCAGTGGCTCCATGCATGGCCTCCTCCTGAGAGGGGTGCGGTGCTCAGTTTGGCAGTGGCCTGGGGAATGCGACAAAAGCTAAGGCCACAAGGAGGTCATGACCACTGAAGGGGCCTCCCCTGGGCAGCCCACGGGGCTCTCACCACTCTACCTGGCGGCTAAGGAACAAACCTGCCTCAGAGGGGTGGCTCTGTCACACTCCTCCATGCACAGACACACGCCAGCGCCCACATTCTCCTCACAGACTCACACCCACTTGCCCGAAAGCCCCAGATACCCCTGCCGAAGCAGACTTGTACACATATCCCTGCCTCCTCGTATGAGCTCACGAACACACACTGGGACTCATGTGTCCCTGACACACACACGCTCGCGTAGACATGCCCTCTGGCACACACCCCCCGTGCCCCGGGCAGCCTCCAGTACCGATCTCCGGCAGCTCCGAGGCACTGCTCTCGATCTCCCGCTGGCCGATGTAGAACCAGACGCAGGCCACCCAGTGGGCGAGCAGCGCGAACACGGCCATGAGCAAGGTGAGCACCACGGCGCTGTACTGGGAGTAGCGGTCCAGCCGCGGGAGCAGCCGCAGCAGCCGCAGCAGCCGCACGGTCTTCAGCAGGTGGGCCCCAAAGTACTGGGGGGGACAGGGAGGTCACCCTGGGGCTGGGGCCACCCACCCCGCCCCAAAGCCCACCCAGCGCAGCCACACTGACCACATTGACCTTGAAGGCATGTAGCAGGTCGAAGGGCAGCGCCGCGATGACATCTAGCACGAACCAGGTGGTGACGTAGTGGAGGCAGATGGACTTCGGGGCAAACACCACCTGGCCCGACTTGGACACGAACGTGGTGCGGAAGTTCAGCACGATGTCTGCAGGAAGTCCGGGTGGGACTCAGCATGGGGTAGAGGAGGAGCCCCAGCTTACTGGGCTCCTGCTCAGTATCTGACTCCGCGCTGGCCCCCCACCATCTTTCTTCTCATAGAACTCTAAAGGGCAGACACTGTTGTGCCTATCTGATGGAGGGAGAAACTGAGGCGTGGAGAGGCAACGATCAGGATCCCATAACCTATTAGCAGTAGAGATGTGTTTGGGACCTTGATTTGCTTTCAAAAGTCCACAGGTCACAAAGAGGGGGACAGAATGGGGGATGCTTGTCAGCGGGCACGGAAGCCACACAGACTCTCCCCATCAGAGCCTGAGGGGTGCCCGGCACAGGGTGGGGTGGGAGGCACGGGGCCCACGTACCAAGAATGAAGAGGACCTCCACGGCCAGGTCACAGACGCTGGGGGCACTGCGGGCAGCGCTGGGCTCCCGGGCTGTGCTCACACACACGCTGTAGGGCACGGTGACAGCCACGTAGAGGGTGGCAAGCAGGATGAAGCCGTCCCAAGTGGCCCTCAGTGCCCCACAGTGCAGCAAGATGAAAGGTGACTTTCGGATGGCGGCTACTTTGTACTCGGGCAAGTTTGGCTTCTCTCCAAATACCCCCTGAGTGAGGCAGGGCAGGGCGGGTCCGGCCAGGAGGACAGGAAATTGGCAGAGGCTGAGTTTGGATGGGGTATGGGACCGGCATCCACCTCCTTTCTCTCCCTGCACACTCAAAGCTTCCTCTGACACAGGCATTAGTGTCTCCATGTTATAGATCAGAAGTCTGAGGATTGGGGAGGCCACTGACTTAGCTAAGGTCACACCAGTGCTTGGGGGAGGCGCCAACATTGATCTAAGGCCCATCCGACACCAGGGCCAAGATTGTACCCTTTGATGGATCAGGCATCTGACATTCCTTCCCTCCCTCCATCACAAGCCCCAAAGTGCTGGGGGGGTCTGGGTGGAGCCCGGACATCCTCTCTCTGGTGGGCTTAGTTCCCTTCCTCCGTCTCCTCAGCTTGCCCTACCCTGCCCCACAACACACACCCTTGCATGCAACCCACCTTATTGAGCTTGTGCTTGCCCTTGGGCTGTTTCTGCAGGTGCCCAGACAAGTGGTAGAGCACAGCGCGGCTCCGCCGCCGGTTGGCATTGAAGCCTTTGGATCTTGCCCGGCCATATCGGCGCCGGCCACCACCTGCAATAGAGGGGCCCATAAGGATGATGAGGGGAGTGCCTGCACACCCCAGCCAGGATCTTGGGTGTAGGACACCAGTTGCTGGCCCATAAGTGGGTCTGACTCATGGACCAGTTAGTGTGTTTAGAGCTGGGGGCTCCAGCATCCTCACTTCTAGGGGTGCTCACCAGCCCCAGCAATGGGGTGCTATGGGTGCTTACAGACACTCCTCCCCATGCCTGCTTCCAGCAGCAGGAGGTCAGGATCAAGGAAAAGGCAGGAGAGGAACTCCATAGGGAAAGGCCTGAGAGAGGAGTATGGAGGAGGTTCCCAGGTCTGGGGTAGGGAGTGGGGAATGGAGAGTACCCCCCAGTACCCCCAGTGGCAAAGCCAGCTTCTGATGACAGCTTTTGGAGATGCTCCGAGGCCTCCACCAACCCTGGTAGGATATAGAGGGGAAAGACCCCAGGGACTAGAAGCAGGCTTTGGAGAAGGCTCCCAATCAGGTCTGCGCTCAGCCCCACTAACTGGTCAGAAAACATAACTTCACCGGGACTACGGGAGTCTGATTGCTTTTAGTCTCTTAGTAAAGTGGACTTTAAAACTCCCAACTTTGTCTCAAGCTGTCTATTTGGAAACAAGCTTTCCATACCTGGGCATGTGGAAATGAGAGCAGCACAGACCTGTCCCCTAGCAAAGTAGGAGCTAATGAATGCCAAAGGGTGGGGGGGACCCACAAGCCCAAGCTGGGGACCAAGACCCCACCCAGGCCTGAGGTACCCCCCACGCCAGCCAGCTGCAGCCGCTAAATCAGCAGCCCCATAGGCACCTACCTCTCTCCTTCCAGTTGTCCGGGCCCCCTCGGTTCTTGGTGTCGCTGATGTCCTTGTGAGAGACCAGGAAGAGAGCCACTTCCCCTTTCTCATTTTTAATGGGTATCACATCCAGGAGACACCAGAATGGGAGCCCTGGGCACAAAGACAGACTCAGCCCAGCTCCCATGTGCCACCCTGCCCCCACTGCCAGCCCTGGCCAAGATACAGGGAGGATCAGGGCTTTCCAGGGAGGGGTCAGGCAGCCTGGCTCCATTTAGGACAGGGCTTGATGGACAAGGCAAAGGAGAGCGGAGATGACCATCAGACATGTGTGCTCATAGGTCTGTCCTGCTGAGACAGGGACATTTTTCTGCTCAGGTGAGAAACTGAAGATCGGAAATTGAGTAGAGGCTGAGGTAAGGACAGAAGAGAGAAGCCAGGAGCAATGGATGGGGTGGAGAAGGAACTGATGAGTCGGAAGATGGGGTGAGATGGGGAGAATGAGATGATGGGGATGGGACACAGGGACAGTAGCGGGAGTGGGTGCCAGGCTGGGTGAGACCTCCAAAGTGAGGTGGGCTGGCCAGGTGGCCCCTCACCGCTCTTCCGGTACAGGATCAACTCAGCCTTGAATTCCTTGTGCTCATCCAGGGCCTTGCGTATCTGATGGCGGACAAGCTCACTGGTGTCTGGCCCATAGAGGAAGGAGCAGGCGCAGCCCCGCTGCATGACCTCAGCCCGGGAGAAACCCGTGAGGTCACAGAAGCCATCAGAGCAGTAGACCACGGGGAAGAGCCCCGCCACCTGGGCGTTGCCCAGCACGAAGTTACTGTCTGCAAGAGAGCACCTCTCAGAGGAGGCATGGGGGGAAGGGGCCCAGGGTCTACTGCCCCTCCTTTCCTAATTGCCTGCAACCAAAAGGTGGGTGTCACAAAGCCCAAGAACCATGTGTGCACGCACACGCGTGCGCCCGGGTGTTATAGGCGCTGTTTATAAACAGAGTCAGTGTGTCTCCTATGTACAGAGCCCACTCCTAGAAGTATGTGTATGTGTGCACTGGGGAATCAACACACGTGACCACTGAGGTTGGTGAATGTAGCCCTGCGTGGGAACTGCGCCCTCTGGACTGTGTCCTGAGCAGCTTGAGGTCAGGGCTAGGGGTGGGGATGCCCAAGGGAGGACCAGCTCTAGGCAGCCACAGCCCTACTCCTACCTCTGCCAAGTTCACTCACCAGCCAGGTACCCAGAGTGGCTGTGGGGCTCCTCTTACTGGGACCCACCTGGATGGGAGGCAGTCCAGGCCACCACCCATTCTGCACTCCCTGTGTGAGCCCCAGCTGCTGGACCTGGCTCAGGAATTAGTGAATGTGATCGAGAATGGGGGTGTAAGAAGGGTAGCTGAACAGCACAGCCTGGAGCCAAGAATGTATTGGGGAGTGGGGGGCACTGAATCAGCAGGCTGCAGGAGCCAAGCGCAGGGCAAAGCAGATGGAGAAGCCAGTGTGTGTGTGTGTGTGTGTGTGTGTGTGTGTGTGTGTGTGTGTAGGGGGGTGCACGGTGATGGGTTCCCACCCCCTATCAGGAACTGCAAGACGGTGGAGGACAAGAGCTGGTAAGCCCCACTGTGGGTGAGTATGAAGGAGGAGAAGGAGGGAGGGGGTTTGCACCACTTCCCCTGTGTTCCAAGCCCTGGGAACCCAGGATCCAGAAGCTCTGGTCACCTACTCCAAACTTCCCCAGTCTTGGTGGGAGTATCCTAGCTTTTTGGGTCTAGAGAGGCTCTGCAGGTTTAGGCTGGTGAGTTTAGGCGGTGAGGTGAGCTTGGACTAACACTGCGATCTCAATCCCGCCTACTCTATCTCCTTTTGCAAATCTCTTTTCTAAACCTGTCTTTGAACCCTCCCGCTCCTCTGCGGCACCCGCCACCCCGCCGCTTCCATGGTAGTGGGCAGGACAGCTCTGGACACGGGGATGGGTGAGTTAGACAGACTAGGTCGGGATGGCCTCCCTCGCCAACAAATGGCATCTTGAGCCCCAAACCCGGAGACTTTGGGCCGTTTTGCCCAACCTGGGGCAGACTGGACCCTGAATCTTTGAGAAACGGCGTCTGGAAGGAGATGGTGGTCCCGGCTTTTAGCCGGGCGTTGGGGAGGGAAGGTGAGAACAAGGGGCGCCAGGCCGAGATATCCGGGTGCGGGACCTGCGGGAACCCTGGCAGGAAACGGCTTCTCTGGGAGCCAGTGGGTCGAAGGTCAGACTCACGCGTGCCGTCGAAGCGCGTGGCGATGGTGTCCAGAAAGGTGTTCTGCGGCGCCAGGAGTCCCCGCATGGCCGGCATCTTAGGCGGCCGTAGCCGCCCGCCCCATCCCTTCGGGGCGCGGGGGCTCAGCACCCGGGGAGGGCGCCCAGCTCGGCCGCCCCCCGCCGGGCCCCGCGCCCCCTAGCGCAGCCGTCGGAGGCCGAAGCCTACCCCGGGTTGGCAGGCCCGGCCAGCAGCCGGTGCGCGAGGGGGCGTCCCCGCCGTCGGGGCCCGGAGCATGGCGCGCCGCCTCTCGCGTCCTGGCCGCCCACGAATCCCGGGCTCCCGGCTCCGCGCCCGCTGCGCTCTCCGCACCTTCCGGTCGCGGCGGCGGTGGCCGCGGCAGCCGCAGCTGCCGTTTCGGCCGCGGGTCGGCTCCCGCTCGGGCTCCGCTCGGCGCCGGGTTCCCGCAGCTCCCTCCGTCTGTCGGGGAGAGGCGGCAGCCTCCCTCCCTCCCTCCGGCGCCCGCCGCCTGCACCGGGGTAACCATGGAGACGGGCACACCCAGGCAGGGCCGCCTCCTTAAAGGGACAGGCCTCCCGCCTAGGGATTCCCCTCCCCTCGGGACCTCGGTGGGGGCAGGGGAGGCGGCGGCCCCCCTACCTCCCGCCGCGGCGGCCGCGGGAGGCGCCCCGAGCCGCCCCGCCCGCCCCTCGGAGAAGACCGGCGAGCGCCTGGTCCCGCTAGGGCTGAGTCAGCGCAGGGGCGAGGCGTCTTTCTCTGCAGCAAGGGGGTTCGCACAGAGCCTCGCAGACTCTCCTCCCCCGGAGGGACCAGAGGAGAGCTCCCGCGGGGGGTGAGCGGCGGGCGGGGGGTGTTTTAGAAGACGCTTTCCCCAAGGAAAAATGCGGTGGGAAAGGGATTGGGCAACTGGACGGAGGTGGGGGAGGCCGGGAGTTGGCGGAGGTCGCGGCGCCTAGAGGGACCCCGACTGTATAGGAGAGTCTAAAAGGAGACGGGGAGGGTGGTGTCTGAACACAGCCTCTGAGCATCCAGGCGGTTCTCAGCCTTAACTTGACTCTCATCCCTGGGAGGTGTGGGTGCAGGCGGGAGCTGTCAGGAAACTGAGGGGTGGGTAGCCCTGGAAGTAAGGTTGAGACGCTCTCTGCGAGTGCCGGTGTAGTGCCGGTGTGTGTGTGTGTGTGTGTGTGTGTGTGTGTGTGTGTGTGTGTGTGTGTAAAGGGTGTGGGGGAATGGGGTAGCCCTAGGTTCTCGGTCCCGCCCCTGTATTTCTATTATTTGTCCCCTTTTGGCCTCTCTCAAGCTGCTCCAGACGGTCAGGTTGCGAATACAGCGGACAGGTAGGACGTCAGACACTGGGAGAACTTCTAAACCTGTGTGTGTGGGGGTCCCCAGCCTCCGCTGCCGCACCCGCTCCAGTCCCGGGAAACTGGGCTCCGCGCTGTCGGGGGAGCGGGGGCCGCAGGGACCCCTCCCGTGAGGGGGCGGGGGGCGGGGGGACCGGGCGGGGCCGAGCGGTGCGGGGCCGGGGCGGCAGTCGGTAGCTTGTCTCCTCGCCGCGTCGTCCCCCCAGGCTCGCTGTGCCAGCGCCGCTCCTCCTCCCTCCCACGATTTGCCAAAGAGCGCGGCTACCGCCCGCGCCCACAGGAGCCGCTGGGGCCAAAACAGCAATTTGTTCCCTGAGCGAAGCGGGAGGCCCAGCACTCCCACCACTTTAGGAGACACATCCACAGCCACTGGCATCAGAGAGAAAGTAGTGTCGCCTGCGGCACCCACCCCTCCATCAGCAACAGGGGCCAAAGCCCCAGACACCTGTTTTTAAATTCGCTGGTGCTTTGGGAAAAAAGGGAGGAAAAAAAGAAGGATCCAACCCGGCAAGTCCTCTGAATTCTGGAATCCCCAAGAATGACCCCAAAGAACCTGCAGATCATTCTCCCCACACCCACCTCCACAAGCAAAGTCAGCCCTCCCCCAAGTCCATCAACCTTCCCTACACTCCGCTCAAACATTCTTCTAGGAGAGGGTGCAGTCTAGCAGTATGCTTCCTTGGAGACCAGATAAGACTGTGGTTGAACTCATCCTTCTAGGTTGGACAATAATCCAGCCACTTGCTGTCTGTGCGTTATTCCTTCTGGGACCCCATCTTCTCCTTTGAGAAATGGGGATGATAATTCATGCTAACTACCTCAGAGGCTTGTTGAGAAGATGACATGAGCAAAGGACTTAGAACACCGTGTAGCATTTGCATCATGTAAATGTTTTTCATCTGACTTTGAATTTCATAGGGTTCCTGGGAAACAAGCAAGGTAGATACTACTTACACTCCATTCACAAATGAAGAAACAGAGGCAGAGAGAGAGGGAGAGAGAGTGGGAGATGGAGGTACTTGCTCAAGGTAACCAGATTGGTAATTGGCAGAACCAGGGTTCCAAGCCTATAGCCTTCCACCCCCAGAGGTCCAGAGTCGCCTCCCTCTAGCACAGCCATCTCCCACTGGGGGCCCAGAAAGCAGCTCAGGCTAGCTGTGTGGACACTCATGAGGACTGGTTAGCTTGTGTACCAGATGCAGGTGGCTCTGCTGTCACCCATTTAAGTGCCAGGTGTTCAGATCTTCAGGCTTCGAGCTTATCAGCCTAGGCTGATTTGGGTTATTAAAGACACTGGCTTAGATATTAAGACAAACCCAAAGCAGAGACCTTGGGTCAGGGTGAACAGGATGGAATGCAGGATTTTGCAAAGAATTATAGTTTAAGGTGCCAGGAGGGATGGGGGTATGGACACTGCACAAGTCCTTCAGTCTGACCTGATTTAAGGCACCCTTTCTGCCCAGAGGGAACTAAGTGTTTGGGAATAGGGTCTCCCGCTCTCCTCCCCCTTCTACTTCACCTAGTCTCTCAGGTCCTCCTGCCGGATTTGGCCTATAGGCCCCCTTGGATTCCAACAGTAACAGATTTCTTGCCTCCTCCTTCCAACCCCGCCACCATACATAAACATGGAGGGGTGGGGACCCACATCTAGGAGACAGGACAGATGGGGGTTGGGGAGGAGCTGAGAAGTGAAGAGGGGTACTGGGAGGTCAGGGAGCACAGTAAGCCCTTTTCCTCTTCCATTCCCCCATACCTTAAGTCATTGGGCCACGGTGGGGGAGTCAAAAGGAGGGGAAAGTTGAGGGAGCCCTGTTCAGAGACAGCTCAAGAGCCATTATCAAAAAGAAGAAACTCAGGAGGCTGCATTCTGGAGATGCTGTGGGAGGCCTGTGGGAGTATCTACAAAAGGAACTAGGAGAGAAGGGAAGAGCAAAGCAAGGGAAAAACCCGCTCAAGACACAAAAGATGGAAAGAGCACCCCGCCCCCCAAAGCGCAGGCGGAGTCAGTCACTGTGTGCAGGGGGTGAGAGCAGGTGGCTGTCGAGGAACAGAGCCCAATGGCCCCTCCCATCTCCTCCCCTCTTCCCACTCTCTCTCCTTTCTGGAGGTCCCCAGGTCTCTTTCCAGCCCGGCTCTCTCAGCCAGCGTGGCCAGGCTCTGCTTCCAAGGCTGTGTCGAGCAAAGGCAACATCTCAGGTTTCCAAGTCAGGCGAGTCTGGATTTGAATTCTAGCTCTGCCACTGATGACCTTGGATGGGGATAGGAGTGCGGTGGGTGTTAATCTCCAAGAGCATCAGTTCCTTCATTTGTGAAATGATCTCTCTTCAAAGGACTGTTGAGATGAGCTTAGTAGGTGGCGGAGATTGTCATCAAAGTCCCCCTGAGTGCTTGCCCTGGCCGTGGGTGCTGGGAACGCAGAAATGCGTTCAGGGGGAAGCCTCGCTGAAGGTTCCCCATCTCCACCAAAACAAGCAAACATTTTGGAAAATTTTGAGGCCTCCAGTACTTGGCCACTGCTTGGCTATCTCATTCTAGGTCATTCCTTTTCTGTTTGTGGAGGATCCAAGCTAGTGCGAGTAAGCCATAATATGTTTTCAAACGAGGGAATCCTGGAAGATACATTGTTTTATTTGCAGATGTGGAAGCTGCTGTACATCATATGGTTAGTAAGTAGAGGAACCAGATCTGAATCAAGATTTGACTAGGCTGACAGTTTGTTACCATGCCATCTTGCTGCAGTGCTTTGTTCCTTCCTTCGGTAAGCAGCCGATTCAAAGGGGACGGTATGGCCATTTTGATGAGTGTGCAGATAGTGACCTGTCTTGAGTGCCCCGTTGTGCCCAGCACCCTGGCCCCTGAACCATGGGGAACCACCGTGGGGGACTGCTGGCTCCCCAGCACCATGGGGAGGGGACTGAGTCTGAGTGATCTCAATCTCAGTCTGCGTGTTCTAGCAACACCAGAAAACGGATTTGTTTAAAATCAAGTTACAGAGAAAGCCTAACTGGGTTAAGTTGAAGAGAGACATAAAAAGGAGACCTGACTTTCCCTGAGGAATCAGAGTGGGTGGTATTTGTTCCTGCTGTTTCGGGGGCAGTGAAGGGGGGGCGGGCTGGGGGACAGTGGTGCTGGCGGCTGAGTTTCCTTACCCAGTGACATCGTCAGATGGCATCCCC
Organism: Spilogale gracilis; assembly: GCA_004023965.1. Lineage (NCBI taxonomy): Eukaryota > Metazoa > Chordata > Mammalia > Carnivora > Mephitidae > Spilogale > Spilogale gracilis. The sequence goes on from PITA01007194.1 coordinate 72,507, forward strand.
CCCCCCCCCCCAGGAGCAGAGGAGGTAACAAAGCAGCCCGGCTCCACCCTGGGCATGCAGCTATGCTGATGTTCATCCACGTCAGCCCCATCAGCCCCTCCCTGCCCCCCAGAGAGCTGAGAAAGGGCAGGTGAGGGTGACCTCTCTGACAATATGACAGACAACAGGGGTCCAGAGCACACTGCGCTGGGGGGACAGGCCCACAGGACAAAAACTACAGAAGGGATAGGATAATGGAGTCATTTTTTTTTTTTTTAACCTTTTCTAACAGGTCGGTCTGGCTGGAAATAGGGGAAGTTTATCATACACTTTAACAGGGCAGGAGAGACAGAGAAGCAAAGGACTTCTGATGAGTAGATGTTCAGCTTGTTACTGTTAGCTCGGAGCCCAGGATAGGGACCCGCAGCCGGTTAGCCATCTCCTCCTGCCCCGCCTGAAGCAGCCACAGCTGTGTGCATGTGTCCGCTTATGGCTCACGAAGAGGCTCAGGGACAGACGGAATTTGCCCACGGCTAGTCGGTCACAGAGCTAGCGGGCTGGGAAGTCAGAATTAAAATCCAAGTGGCTGTCTCCGAAGTCCCGGGACTTTCCGCTCCACCACACTGCACAGCCACCAGGCGCGGCTTCCGGGAGTTTAAAGAAGCACTAAGAGCTCTGTTTCCCTTCACCCACAAAGGGGCTGAGTAAAGAGCTGGAACCATTTTATCTTTCCTCAGAACTCAGCATGGTGCCCTGCACACAGTAGGCACCTCAGTGTTTGAAGCAAAGAATGTGCTCAGGTGGCTAATGCAACCAGAAGCCAAGCTTGATGGCCTGAACAGCTCTGGTGCTCCAAACCAGCCGGAACAGTGACAACACAGCTTCTTGGGGAGGGGGTGACTTCCAAATATGTACTGATTTGAATAACTTTTTCTTCTAAGAAGTGTGCACCTTATGGATCTAATCCCCACCAGGTGGGACAAGAAGGTGGGTTGAACCCTATGCATCAGGTATCCTCATTTTGTTAGGTCAGGTGGCAGAATTTCCAGAAGGCAACACGTCGTGACTTCACTGATGTCCACAAGTACAGGTTCATTCACACACTGGAAATCATGACTGCTGGCTGGCTTCTCCAGGTCGCTCCCAACCTGAAAGAGTTTGTTTGCTTTTCTCCATACATGCATCCGTACGCATGTGACTGTACCCTGGTTTGGGATTCTGAAATAGAAGGTCACCCTATAAGCCAGTGAACAAAGGCCTCACCATTCCTCGGTGCCGTCCTTACTGTAAGCACAAGCCCCAGCCCTCGGTGTAGTCCGTCCTCCGCTGGGCTCACACCAGATCGGGGGGAGGCCCTCATGCAACACTACTAGCTCCTAGTATTTTTAGTCAATGTGTCAGTTGCCCCAACTAAGGTATCAGCCCCTTGATACCCTTTACCTCTCCTTAGCTTCCAGATTAGTGAATGGAAAAGTACCCCCAAACATTGTTGATGAGAATATAAATCCATGTATCCTTAAGAGGGTTTTTCCAATCACTATATAGCCCAGCAATTTCATCCAGGAATCTACCCTGAGGATACACTCTCACAAGTAAAAATTACATATGTATTATAAGATGCTCATTTCAGCAATACTTATAACAAAAAACAACTGCAATCCGTCATTAGGGACTGGTTAATTATGTTACATTGATACAATGTGATATTATGCAGCCACAGAAAGAACAAGGTATAGTTACGAATACTGACATGGAAAGAGATCTAAGTTGTATACATTCTTTTTTTTTTTTTAAGATTTATTTATTTGAGGGAGAGAGTAGGGGGAGGTGCAGAGGGAGGAGAGAATCCCCAAGCAGACTCCCTGCTGAGTGAGGAGCCTGATCCCACAATCCAGGAGATCTCGACCTGCACCAAAACCAAGCTGGAGGAGGCCCGACCAACTTAGCCACGCAGGCACCACGACCCTGAGACCAAGAGTCACATGCTCTACTGACTGTGCTCGCCGGGCACTCCTCTTCAAAGTGGTTTTGACAAATGCGTGGCCTCTCATCCACCTAGGTTAAATACAGTCTCGCCTGGATACAGGGATAGACCTCATAATCCTTCAAGGTCACTTCAATCTCTGGATTTTCTATCAAGTATAGGGAAGCAATTAATCAGAAAAGGAGAGGGCTTCTCCCTGACATCCAGCAGGCTGGTGTTGTTGTTGGACAAATCCCCCAAAATGAGGAGATCAGCCCTTTAGAAAATGGCTTCCCAGTATTCCTTGACGACCATTTTCTTTGCTGAAAGACACACACACACACACACACACACACACACACACTCTCTCTCTCACACAGGCCTTCTCTCTCTCCCTCTCTCAATCTGTTCAACCAACCCGAACCCCGGCAGCTGAGCTGCAGCCCAAGCACCAAGGGAAGCCCCGAGGCGGCTAAGTTCTGCACCACTGCCGCTTACTGCCCGGACTGCAGACTCTGGAGAAGGAAAAAGCCCTGCTGTTATTCAATCATGGATGCTTGGGGGCGGTGTGGGGTGGAGGGGTCTGGCCCCTGTGCCACCTGCTACATGCAGGCGTTCAATTACACCGATGCATTCGCTGCGCCTGTCAAGGGACAGGCGGGGGGGAGGGGGGTTTGCCGGGAAGAGCTGCCGGCAGCTGTGGTTTTTCTCAACTGGCGAGCTCCCTTTGGAAAGTCACTGTTCCCTGTACTACGAATCCATTCCCATGAGGAACAGCTGCATTTGCTCCTGCTGGCCTTCACATTGTCATTCGGTGCCGCTTGGCAGACAGATGACTTAGGAAGCAGCCGCCCTCATTTTTTAAGCCCTGAAGAAGCTGCCCAACAGACTCCTACCCCACGAGGCCCAAAGAAAACCAGGTAATGAAATGAAGGCATTTGCCGCTGTGAAACAAAGGTGGGAACATTTATGCAGTTGTTTTTATTTATTCAACTATAAAGACCGTGGCAATTTTTTGATAGGTAACACCTTAGATCAACACTAATTATATTGCTATAAATGTGGTTGAGGATCAGAAGAGGATTCGGGAACAAGGGAGAACAGTAACAAAAATCTTCAAACACTGAAACAAAGAAATACTTTTTTTTCCCTTTAATTAAATGCTACTCTCCCACAGACTTCCCTAGACTGGTCTGCAGCCTAAGGTGATAGGGAAACAAGGCTTTGGGCATTCTGAAGAGACCGCGGGTTAAGCTATGGTGCCAAGCAGGAGACTGAAATCCTGATCTGAGGGCCAATCTCAAGCACACTCTGGGAACAGAGGCAGATTCTCAAATGTTTTCTAGTGTTCTTTCCTTTTTACCAATTCAATGTCCCCTTCTCTGGCTAATTCAGTGCAGGACACAGTCCCCTCCTTTCCTGGTTACACTGTCATGTAGGGTGCACCTGACAGGAATGTGTGGCTTCTGCTGGGCCTGAAGAGGCAGCTGGACTAGCTCTGACCTACCTCCTCCTCCTGAGAGCCTGAACAGGAGGGAGGTGCCAAGGAAGGCCTCCTTGGGCAACTGAAAGGCCCGGGATACCAGGAAGGCCACTGCTGACTCTGGGGAAACCTGGGCATCTGGTTTGTGGCCTGTGATTCTGGGTGGAAATGACCAGTCAGAATCAATCCTTATCACTGGGATAGGCCAAGGGAAAAAAACAGCTTCCCCTCCAAAAATGGTAAAGAGGAAATAAGAGAAGAAACCAAAAATATTTAGAACGGCATAAAAAGTGGTATGCATAAACTTTTTTGTTATTACATCTAACTATAAGTTTCCTGATAAGTCCAGTTACCAAGTTGAATTGTGTGGGATAGAGGAGAGAGGCCAACTAGAACTTCCCTCAGGAGTTCACAGCCCCAAGCTGAGAGGTCCTAGGTTTGCGCTGGGGGAGTCCCTTTTTGAATGAGGGCTTGGGTGGGCTGGGCTCCACGCTGGCTCCAGTTCCGCTGGTCCCTGCAGAGTGGGCCTGGCCCAGTTCACTAGTGCTTCCTGATGCCTGGGGTGCGGCGCTCTGATACCTGGAAGCGGCTGAATACCAGGAACTGTTTCTGTAACGACCCACACTGTCATGTCGCCCTTGGTTCATGGCATCACTGGACTTCGGGCCTTGTGGCCTGTGGCCTTGTCCTCCTCGTCTGTCCCCTGGCAATACCTGAGGATCAAAGAATACAATGTTCAAAGCACTCTGGCATTCGGGCACCCTGTCTGCCCCGGTTCAGCTTACGGGGCTATTCTGAAAGCCTAAACTGTGGTAATCCACGCTCAGGACCTAGTTCTCTCTCAAGGCTCCCAGAACCCTGTCGGCCGATCCAACCTAGCCACTAGCCCAGAATAAGAAATCCTTCACTACCTTTGCCCCACCTTTCACCCCTAGGCTCTTCACTGGAGAGGAGTTCACTTTCTTTAGTTGGGCACAAGAAGAAAGCTACGAAGGAAGAAAGAACATTCTCTGGGCTATTCCAACCTCAACTGGGCAAGCATCTTATCACATGGCTGAACTCTGGATCACAAGCCATTTGTAAAGATAATGAACATCAGGATTAATAAAATAAACATCAGTATAATCTGCTTTGCTATGTATCATGAGCCATAAATGAAATCCTGCTACTGTGACATGCAGGCCATCTTCACATTTCACATCATAACCCAGAAGGCTAACAGCATGAGTTTTATTTCCATCCTTTGCTTCCAATGTCATCCCAGTTCTGCACAGCATTGCTTTGGGTGGCACTGGTGTACCTTCTTCAAACCAGGAAAAGACACTACAGCTCATCCTTCAGCTTCCTGGTGCTGGCCCCCCGCCCCCACCAGGTTCACGCCCTCTCCCTGAGCTACTCCACATGGAGCTTCTTAGAGAGCTCCTGCTGCGGGCACCCTCCGCCAAGACTGCCACCACGCTGCGCCTCCACCTCGAGATGGGGGCACGGCTCCCAGGTGACTAATTACTGGGCAATCCTACCTACAAAAGCTAGGACTGCCGCCAACTTCAGAAAGTCAGCAGCCTTGGCAACAGGAAATCGAAGCTAGCTGGTGGTTTGGAATAGACGTACCAAATGCTCTCTCTAAAACTAACTGGGGCTGGAGGGATTCAGAATAGGTGTGGAATGGGCATCAAGAGAAGAAGGTAATGGACTGAGCTGTCAGCATTCAGACGGTGGCAATCGGTAACTTCTCTCCATCACTGGGTCCATGGGGCAGCCGGGTTACCTCTCGCTGAGGCAGGTGGGGCTGGCCACTGGAGTTGGCTGAGGCTGCAGGACCCTCCCCGGGTGCCGAGTTCTTCTTGTTAGCACTTGTAAGGCTGGCAGCAGAGGCACAGGTGGAAGAGGAAGCAGCAGGGCCATCACACGGGCCACTCAAGGACACAGACGTCACTGAGCTACACCGGGATCTGGTTGAATAGCTGTTCTTTGGATGGGACACTGAACGAAAACATGATAAGTATGTCGTCATATGATGGAATAGCATGATGGGTAAAGCTTTCCCTATTTCTTTCATTTCACAATAAGTAATTTAAGACAGAGAACTGTCTACCTGAGCGGTTGTAAAGGTAAGCTTGTAAAATGGGTACCAGGAAGCAAAATGTCCCTTTCTGCCCTCTTCTCCTTCCAAATCCCTAATACTTCGGGTTTTTTTTTTTTCTTTCAAGTTTTTATTTAACTTCCCATTAGTGGATCCCTGATGCTCTGTAAAGGACCTCTGGGAGATAGGAGAACAGTAGAAGAGAGGAGTAATCGTTCCCCCACCAACTAATGACTTCTCAGCATTTCCTACTAAACTCTTGGCTACGGCTCCAGCAGCTGACTCAGCCTAGGAACAATAGTACGGGCCATATGTTCAGTTTCTTATGCAGGAACATTCTGAAGTACTGACTTCACAAAGAAAGAAAAAGGTAAACAAAAAGCTAAATCCTTAAAAAAAATTTTTTGTATGATACAAGATACAAATAATCAAGTTTAAACACGAACAGAACTAGTCTTCATAACAAACATATATCTTCCCAAGGTTCTTTCTGCAAAAATAATCCCAAATTTAAAATACCAAAGTGTCTGAAAAATATGAACATTTTCACTTCAAATTTTGTCAGAATTCAATGACTTAAAACTACCTCTTACTTTTTTTTTTTTTTTTTTTTGTTCTGAAGCCTGGACTGATACTGAGTTCACAATCACGGCTCTAGGTTCCACCTTTCCCTTTCTTACTGACTCGGAGAGAACAAAGGAGCGGAGCTCAGTGTTTGGCTGATGTTTCCCTATAAGATCTCAAGTTAGGGGAGGCCCCCCGCCCCTTACAGCCATTATTTAAGCACCTATTCTGTGCCAGGCCAGGGACACGCTGTTATCCCCATTTGGGAGAGAAGTGAAATGAAGCCCTAGAGGTTAATGTAAAGGCAATGATTCAAATTTGGTCTGATTCCAGAGCCCCGTAATACTGCAAATTTAGGGAGCACCCACCTTTTGAGTTCAGAGACTCTGCATCTGGTGATTTCTTAAGTACCTCAGAATTATTTTTCACAAAAACAAGCAAACAAAAACGCAAGAGGCACTAAAGACCAATCAGTGGGGGAAGCCACAACTTCAGTCTCTGATGAATAAATAGGGTCTCCTCATCACCATCGCTAGTGCTCAGAATCCCACACCCTCTTACCTTGTCCAAATGACTCAATGTCCTTCTTTAGGGTCTCTACATCACAGGTGAACCGAGCTACTCGTCCCAGATCCTCATCATATTTACGCTCACTAACAAAGTGCTGGAGAAAGGACAAAGGAAAGCCTCCAGGTGAGAGAAGCAGAAACTGTAGCTTGCTATAGAGAAGAAACAGAATTACTTCCTGCTGCCTTCTTTCTACTGCTTCCAATTTTGCAAAGTGGCCATCATGTTACCTATAATGGGTGACTGATGAAATCCAGTCACTTTCTTAAGGCCCAAAGAGAAATCTATTGGGGAGCTTTATGAAATGCTCCATGATGGCCAAAGCCCATCAGGGATAATCAAGAGAAATAAATTGTAGAGCTAGATGAAAAAGTTTATGGTGGAGAGAGCCATCTTTCCACTGTTGGCTACTCTCCACACTGTTCCACTTTATACAGAAGTAGAGGCAGCAAGAATGCTCATAAGTTACAACAGTGATTCCATGTAAATAGATGGCTTGGTGTTCTTTAATAGGTACTTCCATAGGAAACCCACTTCATCACTTTATGAAGTAGGAATTGTTATAGTCCTCAAAATGGGGACAACTTCCTGAGATGGAAAATCATTCATGTGAAAAGACAACCTTGCAAATGAGAAGGGTTTGTGCTGCAAGTTATTTAATCCTTTTAAGCAGACTGAGCTGAGAAGTAACCAACCCCTTGGATCAAAACTAACTATAGACTGTGGGACTAGAAACATGTCAGGAATAAAGTGCTTCTGGGGGTGTCTTTCAGTAAACAATCTCCAAGGTATCCTGGGATCTCCCCCCCCCGCCCAGATGAAAAGTAAGTGAAAAAGACAACTTAAGGGCCTTGATATAATTTACAAGAACCAAACTCCTCAGAGCAGCCCTCTAGCAGATGGTATAGTTCCACTTTGGATTTTCAAGGGGTACAATCAAATGCATCAGAATCCTTGGGATGGCTCTAGGAGCAATAAATGGGAAAGGAGACATCAAAATTCCCTCTGAGCCTTGAAGTCCTAAGGCTTCAGAGTATGCTGTGGCTTAGAAAACACCATGCACCTCTGTGACATAAAACCTTCAGATATGTATTATCAGTCGGAGAGTAATTCAGAAACAAATTCTAGGGTTTGCTGAGCCAGAGACATAACAGGAATGATGGAAATAAAATGATCTGGAAATAAGACATTTAAACTGCACAGCACCCACTTCAGTACACTGAAAACGTGGAGAGAAACAGATCCTTAGTCAGCCTGCAGAAATATTTCTAGCAGCTTTTAACCACGTGGGAAGAAGAACAGATGAAGCCTGTGAGAGCCAGAATTCTCATCTAATTCCAAAGGGGTTTCCGGCTTCTCCCAGATAGTTGAATGAGACTGACTGGCATCAGTGTGAAGATGACTTTCTGTAATTTTTAGTAATATAGTTCTAGTTAATCAGAAACGGTAATTTCATACTGGCATCGTTTTGCTATTTCACCCCAACAGAGTCTAAGGGGGAAGGAGAGAAAGACTGGGTCAGAATGGTGACAAGGATACCTGGAAGGGCTTAGAGGACCTTCTGCCTGTTTTTACTTTACAAAGGCTGTGAAACAGCCTCTGCAGCAGCAAGTCCTCCTTGTAAAGAAGGCAGGAAGTCTCATGTGTTCCAAAAGAGCAGAGGTGAAGAGTTCAGGAGGGACAGCCAGCTCCCCTTGTTTCCATAGCTCACGGCTTATAAGCAGTCATTTAGAATGCCAGTGTCTACGACTACCCATGAACACCTCAACCTCTTGCAGGTTTCTACCCTTAGTCTCAGAAACACTGTTCTTTGTGTAAGAATTTAAGATGTATGATTGTTGAACCTAGGTCATCGTTATAAACAGATTACAATATAATCAACATCTCAAACTGCTCATTTTGCTCTTATAAAAATCAGAATCAACCAACCATTTAAGTATTTACTGAACACCTACTATGTGCCAAGACACTGTCCTCCATTGTAGAGTTCACCATCTAGCTGGGAGGACAGATCAGTCAAATGAACACTACACGGTAAGTACACTAGGAAGGCACAAAAGAGGGGATATGACTGGAAAGTCAGGAAGCATGAGTAGGTCATGAGTTAACTGTGTGCTGGGAGTGGGTAGGGGGTGTGTCTTGTACAGGTCAAAAAGTGTATGTAGTAGTCCTCTAGCAGGAGGAAACAGAATATGTTTGTGGGAAGGAGAAGCTAAGATAGCCAGAATATAGGGAACAAGGGCGGGGGCATGGTGTGAAATGAGATGGTGCAGAGCCAGGCCCTGCAGAGCCCACTGGTCACATTAAGGATTACAGTCTTTATATTAAAAGCAATGAAGATTTGAAGCAGGTTACTGTGGTGCGAGGAAAAGTTATGGAGGGCTGGGGAAGGTGGGGCAGTGGCAAAGTGGATGGGTGCAATCAGTTAAGAGGCCATGACAGAAGTCCCAGTGAGAGGTAACAGTGGCTTGACCATGACAGTGGTGGTGGAGATGAGGAGAAAAGGTCAGAGCTGACATTTAGTAGGAGGTTAAACAGACAGGGTCTGCTGACAGATTTAATGTGGGAAAGGAGACATTTCCTGAGGTTTCCAGCTTGGACATCTGAATAGATGACAGTACTGCTTACAGAGAAAGGGAATGTGGAAGAGGGCCAGGTTTGAGAAGGGAAGATCTTGAGCTCAATAGATTAGATGTGGCCATGAATTATGGAGCTCTGCTGCTTCATTCCCTGAGGGTAAGAAGAAAGGCTGAAAAGAGAAAGAAGTTTTACCTTGATATCAGCTCTGAGCTCGACCAATTGCTCCTCTGACATTCGAACAGCCACATCAGTCATCTTCTTTAGAAGCTCAGCCTTCTTTTGTCGGCCCAGCAAAATTTCCACTGTGGAGAAAAACAGTATGACTCTGATGTTCTGCTAAATAGGATATAGAAGAATTGGAAGTATGGGCCTTGCAGTATGTATTTGGACAGCCAAAGGCTTAGCTGCCCACCCATCCAGAAAATGAAAATACCAAAGGTCCAGTTTCTACCTTCTTGAGGGACTCTGAAGGCAGTTAAATGGTAGATACTTTTATGAATCATAAAGACTCATATATCATTTGTCATCTTTTTCTCTTCTTCCCAGTCAAAAAAATACTCTTTATCAAGAAACGTATGAATTAAAACAGAAATACATACCCAGGGTAAAAAAAATTCACCTAAAATAAATGGGTCTAAGCTGAAAAGTAAAAGGGTCCCTCCTACTTTGGACTTTGTAGTTCCTTCCCCAATAGAAAGCAATGTTAACAATTTCTTATGCATCCTTCCAAAGGTATTCTCTGCACACACAGAAACTCTCCCTTTCCCCCTTTCTTCACGAATGGGAGTATTTCATACACACGGTTCTTTCCTCTACCTTAGCTATTTTTACTTAACATACTCAAAGTTCATTTGTTATTAATACGCTAGATCTCCCTCCCCGGTTAACAGCCACATTGTATTCTACTCTGTGGCTCCACTATTGTTATTTACCAAGTCCCCTAATGGTGGATATTTAGATTATTTACAGCCTTGTAAGAAGTATACAGTTTGGCTTGCTCCCAGGTACAGAACTCAGATATGGCCCTAGAGGATAAGAGACAATATGGGGGGGAATCTCTCAGAGTGGAGAACCAGGGGTTACAGAGGATGTGAGCCCAAGAAATCCTCCAAGGAAGCAGAACTAGGAGCTGCCATAGGAACCGAGGAACTGTCTCTATTAGAAGGGCAGTGGCTCTGCTATCCCTGTTCAGTAAGACTGGAACACTGCTTTTCCAGGTGGGAATGTTTTACTACAATCTATCTGTGTAACATTGGAGAAGGGGGCATTTAACTTTCAACTTGTGGGAACCCAGGCTGCAACATGTCATATTCAGACCCATTGAAAGATCTGAAATTACCAGCCGTCCTGGACTTTCAGCTGAATATACTAACTAGATGAGTCTTTGGAGGTGTTGTCATTGAGGAGGAGGGGAGCGTGTTCCCATTTTTTTTTTTTTTTAAAGAAGGATGTCAGGGAGCTGAAGGATAGACTGAAGCAAAGACAGTTAGCCACTGCATACCCATTCTCCTCTTTTTTCTACAGGAAGTCCAGTGTTTTGGGTACCAGTCTGCTTAGGTAAAAAAAATCTACCTTTCTTGGCTTTGCTATGGATAAGACAGTCGTGTTATCATATGACTTGGTTATGTTATAACATGGTTTGGTCACTGAGCTCTAAGCAGAACTCACAGGGTGGGGTTTACAGGACAGCTTTTTTTTTTTTTTTTTTTTTTTTTTTAAGATTTTATTTATTTATTTGACAGACAGAGAGAGATCACAAATAGGCAGAGAGGCAGGCAGAGAAAGAGGGGGAAACAGGCTCCCGCTGAGCAGAGAGCCCGAAGTGGGACTGGATCCCAGGACCCTGAGATCATGACCTGAGCCTACAGCAGAGGCCCAACCCTCTGAGCCACCCAGGCGCCCCTACAGGACAGCTCTTTAAAGGAGTCGTAGCCAGCAGGTAACATCTGGCCTCTCCGCAACTGGGCGCCTCAGGAGTTACCTTTTGGCCATAAGCACACTCTAAGGATGGCTGGGTACAAAGACAAAGAAGCCTGGGTCCCTCATGTCATTTTGGAAATGTCCTGCCAGCCCAACTCACGTACTTCTGGGTCTTTCATTACATGTGAGAAAAATGAACTCACATTTATTTAGGCTACTCTGTTGCATGCAGTCAAACTCAGTTCCTAAATGTTATACATAGAATCCTGTAACCTACTTAGAAATTAGCCAAATTTGTGTTAGAAGGTAAACAGAATTTTCCATGAGCTACAGCAGGTATTCCAGAGAGCTGAATGTCTTTAGCAATTTTACTGAGCCTAACTGCGCATGTGCGCCACCGATGGGGCACCGCTACTCGCAGCAGATTAATCCATGAGAACTTACTTCCTCAGTAAGTGAGGAATGTGCCTACAAAAGTTTCTTGACACCAAGGCCCAACAGTTACAAATGGTCTACTTGATCTGGCTCCCCAGATAAAACCTGTCTGCCAAATTCACTTGCTTCTCAGCTCCTGCACACTAAGATTCTAAGACAAAAGCATAGATCTCAACATGAAGGAAATGTGTCAAGATCTTCATACCCAATTACATAACTCGGGACCAGTCACAGTTTTTCCAAAGGACTAGTTTCTTCATTTACTAAATGAAAACAAAAATAGGAAAACCCAATTATCTCATAAGGTTAATGTGAAGATCACAGAGGAATGAGTGAAAAAACTCTAAACTGTGAAGTACTGTGAACATATATATTAATAAAACGATTATGTGTAAGTATCGGTATATGAGTATACCGATACATTTAGTGACACTGAGAACTAGGATTTTTAGCATGAGAGAAAGGAGATACAGATATACAATTGATGAAATGAAGTACAACTCTGATAAAGTAAGGTTTGTCATGAATTGATAATCAGTTGAAACTGGATGATGGCAGTTAATTATATTAGCCTCTTTATTTGAAATACGTTTGGAATTTTCTATACAAGTTCTGTTTTTAAAAAGTACCTTCTCAAAAGTAAGGACTATGTCCTCTCACAAAATTAGTGAGACGTCATCTTCAAAATAAAACACACAGTACATGAATGGACCGAAACTGTCACATTTAGACATTTCAGGATGTACCACTCGATTTAAATGAACTCTCACCTCTGAGAAACAGTGGAGAGTACTTGTTCAACATTTCAGGTCAAAATGGAACTCAGCTCTGTGCCTAACCTGGCCCATGACCATAAACACAAATGATTTAATTGTGAGTCATCATCTCAACCTATTTCCATTCTTACCAGTTTGAGAGCAGGTTAAAAGAAACAACCCTCCTAATTACAAATCTAGCATTCAACACATGAAGGCAAAACCCGCTGCTGAAAAGCCCCAAATCAATGCCATTGTAGAAGCTGCAATTGACATTCCCTTCTTTTCATCCAGCTGTGTATCTTTTATCTAACCTCTCACAGAAATGACAAAAAATAGGTACCTGGTTCTTTGCTACAAAACCCCCACAAATTACCCATGTTAGACTCTATTCTTCCAGAATCTTTTAGTAGGCTTTCAAGGAACCCTCGTCATGATATCCTAAAACCTCATTTCACTGAATTCCTCTACCTGATGACCATAGACACTGAGTGAAGACTGTTCTAAAACCGAGAAAACAAAGTTCAGGGATAGGTAACGACAATAATGTTTACATTAACGTGACGGTAACCCGGTGAGCTCTCCTCTGATTATGCCAAACATTTTTTTGCCAAGTAGAAAAAAACCCCATGAAGCTGTTCAATCACTGGAAGCTAAAAACCAAACCAAACCAAACCAAACCCAGGCACCTTCCAGGATACTTTATTTTCCTAATTGATGCTTTGGTGGCAGATGTCATGAAGTGGTCCCCCTCAGACACTGAATGTCACATTCAAAAATATGGAAAAACAAGTTCTTGTAAAGTTGTTTCACCTGAAAGGATTCAAATCCCGGGGCAGTACAAGTTCTCAAGATTGTCTGAATATGTACATAGACTCTTCTACTGGCATTTATATTGAGCTTCTGTTAGGAGGGTAGAAAGGCAGATACCCACTAACTGGTAACAGCTTTAACTACAGATAAGTCTTACTTGCTTCGGCTTTCACTTTGTCCATTTCAGCAAGCAATGCCACTTCTCGATCCATTAAACTAGGAAAAGATGACAAAGGGAAAAAAGGTTTGTCAGAAACTCAAACAGAAATAGCACATTGTTAACAGTAGAGAGAGACTTAGGAGTTTGTTCACTAAAAGCATACTACAAAGTAAACCCTGTGTGGACCGCATAAAAACTGTCTCGCCCTCAGCAAAGAATATTTTAGGGATTCCAATAAATAAACCCAATTCCTTTTATTTCTATGTATTACAGTAAACCAGGAGCTGAAGCCCAAGACTGGAGAACCAGCAGGTGGCAGTAGCAAGCTACAGAACAAGTCTCACTAAATTTGTGCTCAAGCAAAAGTCCTTAGGGAAGTTACATATTTCCACATTTGTGCTCACAAATGTTTTATTCTGGTCTACAAAACTAGACAGCTTTTCTTCTAATACATTTTACAAGGCAGTACCTTTTGAGGGCATGGTAAATTTGTTCACAATAAGGATCTGCACATTCTTAACATTTCACCACAGTTATACCAAGCCACTGGCACTTTAGTCTATTTTATTTTTAAGGTTTTATTTAAATTCCAGTGAGTTAACATACAGTGTAATATTAGTTGCAGGTGTACAATATAGTGGTTCAACACTTCAACCGGTACTCACCCCAAGTGCACTCCTGCTGCCCCATCACCCACTGAGCTCCCCTCTCCTTCCCACCTCCCCCCTAGTAGCCATCAAAACTGATGGAGAACAAAGGTTCTCTACAGTTCAGAGTGTTTCTTGGTTTGCCTCTCTCTTCCTCTCTCTATATTTTCCCTCTGCTCATTTTTTTGTTTCTGGTGCTTTACTCTTTAGAAGATAAAGTAATTAAAAGACATAGATACACTGTGCTGGTTTCAGGTAAACATTTAACAGTAATCCAGAAGAAAGGAAATTAAAGGTTTCTGGTAGGCTTTTACAGAAAAATTAGAATTTTCTCCATTGCAAATACAAATGTTTTTGCAGGCACATAAAGCCTTCTGTGTCCTTATAAAAGAGCCCACCACCTTCAACATACAGAGAGGCAACAGTCAGCCCTCATCTTCAACCTCCGGATACCAAGTGATTTTCTTTACCATATCGGTTTTATCGGTGGTGAAAAAAAAAATCTAAAAATGTAATACCTACACAGATATGAAAATTTCCAACGCTCTTTAAATTTGCTATTCATTCTGATTTCCCCCTTTGAATAGAACTATATCTATAGGGTTAATAAAAGTTGTACTTGGGGCACCTGGGTGGCTCAGCTGGTTAAGGCACTGCCTTCGGCTCAGGCCGTGATCCTGGAGTCCTGGGATCAAGTCCCACATCAGGCTCCCAGCTCTGTGGGGAGTCTGCTTCTCCCTCTGACCTTCTCCCCTCTTATGCTTGCTCTCACTCACTGTCTCTCTCTCAAATAAATAAATAAAATCTTAAAAAAAAAAGTTATACTCGTTCCTGATTGTGAAACAAGTCATACCCATATATAAACACATATATGAATACTGATTCAATTTAGTTCAATAAGTAGTGATATTGGCATAAAGTAGTTAATACACAGTGTGAGGTATACAAAAAAAGGATAAGGCGGGGTCATCGCCTCAAGGAGCAAAATCCTTTAGAATGAAGTGCCAGAGAACGTGGGGTCTGATCACCATTATGTGTGATATTAATAAACAGACTTGTAATGAAACAAACTTGGCTGGCATATTAATCCAACAGCCCCAGACCGGAGAGAAGATGCAACTATTGTAGGGCAGCAGTACTGTGCTAAGAAAGCATTTCCCACACCGTGGCAGTATTTTGCTCCAAGGCCCTAGCAGCATCTGGAATACCTAAAAGCAAAACAAAACACCACTGAGACAGGAGTTGCCCAGCCTCCATTTCAACACCACCTCTCTTCTGTTGCTGAATCACCTTAAGATGCAGACACTGTGTCCACCAGATGACAAATCTGTCTCTGGCAAAGCTTGTAAAATATTTATTAAAAGACTTCAGCAAACAGGTAAGCTTTTTGCAGCTTACAATCTTTATTATGAAAAAGCAGAATGTCATGTGACATATTTAGCAAGAAAAAAGTTCTGCACCGTCACAGTCAGATTTTTCTGTAGCAATAGGAGCACATTGTGTGGCTTTTTTTCCCCCCTGTAGGAATGACGGAGTATCCATTTAAATAAACAATGTTTTTTCAACTGACTCACTGGTGATCGCTAAGAAATTCAGAGGCACTTGCATGGACAGCCATCCAACCACACCACTAAAAAAAGTTTAACTAAAAAAAAAAAAAAAAAAAAAGTTTAACTTTTTCATGCCAGAAACCCCCCACTGAAAAGCAGTAAGCTCTTCTTGTTTGTTGTTTGTAATGTCTTGCCATCTATTGATAACATTTATTGAGAGGTCCTGTGGTGGCAGCCAAGAATTAAGCAGAGGGGTCTCCTCATTCACTGAGGCTGCTGGGATACTTTTTGAAAAAAGCCTGACGGAAATTCCAATTTTCCTTAAATTTTTCACAAGTATTTAAAATGTAAAAATGAAAGAATGTTAAAATATAAATGCGCAACAGTTAGCTTTTCTGATTATAATACAGGTGCCTGAAATTAATGAGACCTCCATTTCAAAGACATCTCAAATAGAACAAGACTGCCGGCTCCACAACATAGCCAGGCAGCCCTGAGTGACCCACAGAACTTGAATGGCCCTACTTTTCCCTTCCCACTCTTTATTTATTTTATTTTATTATTATTATTTTTTAAAGATTTTATTTATTCATGTGACAGAGAGAAACACAGCGAGAGAGGGGACACAAGCAAGGGGAGTGAGAGAGGGAGAAACTGGCTTCCCACCGAGCAGGGAGCCCGATGTGGGGCTCGATCCCGGGTCTCTGGAATCATGACCTGAGCCGAAGGCAGTTGCTTAACCAACTGAGCCACCCAGGCGCCCCTCCCTTCCCACTCTTTAATTCTTGCTCTTATGCTTTCGATTCATCAAGAAAGAGTGAACCCATAAAACCTTAGGTGACCCACTGTCAACCCCAATCTGTGCTCTGTTCAAGCACACCCTGCTGTGTGGCCCCGGCATGCCATGCACCCTACAGGACACTAAGTAATAAAACTTGTGTTTTTTTCAAAGTTCTCTGATGGCCGTGGCTGAGATGTGTCTTGCAGTTTTAAGAACCACCAGGGCTCATTGGATAGTACTCTGACTTATAATACTAGCTCAAATACGGGCTCATTACAAGTGACGGGAGACCCAGGTTAGTGCCCCCCAGGCATTCCTAGCTGACAGCATCACCTTAGATGGGCTGAGTCTGACACAAGACAACATAGTAACAACTTTCTTATTAAAAGTACATCACAAATGTATTGCAGTTGTGTAGACTGACCATGTTTTTAGGTCACGCATGCTAAAGCATTTAGAGGGGACATGCATGATGCCTGCAACTTCCAACTGGTTCCACCAAAACACAACACACATACACACATATACACAGTACTATCCCTTTCATCTTTTTTGTATCTTTGAAAGTTTTCATAATAAAAAGTTGGAGAGGGGGGCGCCTGGGTGGCTCAGTTGGGTAAGTGTCTGCCTTTGACTCAGGTCATGATCCCAGGGTCTTGGGATCAAGCCCTATGTTGACTCCTTGCTCATGGGGAACCTGCTTCTCCATCTCCTTCTGCAGCTCCCTCTGCTTGTGCTTTCTTGCTAGCTTGCAGCCTCTGTCAAATAAATAAATAAAATCTTAAAAAAAAAAAAAGTTGGAAAATATGCTCATCACCAAATAAATAGAGGAGGTGGGAAGAGTTCAAAAGTGCAAAGTGTTAATAAGCATAAAGATAAATGGCAGAGGTTTTTTTTTTTTTTTACAATTAAAAACTGTAGTTTATTGTAATACAGCCTCCTAACAATGTGAAAACTTAAGCTCAAGTTTTTCATCTGTTCTTCAGCTAAACGGTAGTCCCTGAGCAGATATATGGCCAAGAGATTCAAAAGGACCTGTGGTTTGAGGTAACAGTTTTACAGGCCATACTGCAATCGACAAGTCCTCTCAGAGTGATGAAAGGCTCACTCAGAAGGCCAGATTTTGTTACCGTGCTCCTGCCAGTACCTGAGGGCACTAAGTCTGCTGCTCTCTGGGTTCTCCTGAATGGAAACACACCACCAAAAAGCATCTGATACTAGATTCTGAAACTGCTAATGAAATTCAGCTAAATATGGCTGGAATTTCATTTAGAAAGATAGTTGGTCTTACTAAGTCCAAGTCTCTAACAGTATAGAGAACTTCCATGTCTTTTCTTCAATCATGAAAAATGGTTTTAGATGACTTGTCACTGCCACTAAGGGAAAAGACTGGTAAATGTCTGAAGTTCTGTATCTCATTCCCTCCTTACCAAGACTTTTACTGTCTTCCCATTTGCTCAATTTATTCTAAAGCTTTTATGTAATTTATTTAGTTGTTCAGAATAGTTTTTCCTGTAGTATTGCCATTCATACCACTCAGATATATTCTATGTCCCTCATCTGAAGCAAATCTTTTGGTTAATATATTTAAGGTATAGATTACTGGTTTTAGCTATTGCCTTTAGTATTCCTCAGTACCAAAAAATTGTTAACCATCATTTGCTTATGGTTGTTACATTAGAAAACAATGCTAATGGAAACACATCTCTGGCAATTCCACAGCTAATTATTTTAAGGGACAATACTTTAAACCACTCAATAATGTTAGAAAATATTTGTACTTATTTAATTATATTTGGTGAAAACCTAAAACTTGTTTATTCTACTCCACCAGCCAATCAAAGCAGAAATCCAAGCAAACTCAAAGCAAACACATTTCTCATAAAAACAATCAAGAAAAAGAAAAAAAAAAAAAACAAAACACCAGGGTGCCTGGGTGGCTCAGTGGGTTAAACCTTCTGCTTTTGGCTCAGGTCATGATCTCAGGGTCCTGGGATCAAGGCCCTCGGAGGGCTCTCTGCTCAGCAGGGAGCGTGCCTCCTCCTCTCTCTCTGCCTACTTGTGATCTGTCAAAAAAAAAAAAAAAAAAGCTCTTCTAAAAAGAAAAAAAAAAACAATTGAGAGAACTGTTAGTTGTCTTTATTAGCAGAAAATTAATCATGTTTCATAGGTTCTGGCTTGGTGGAGTATGGTACACACATGCAGGCTCAGAACAAAAAACAAAAACCCCAGTTAGGTAGCCAGGTCATCATACTGAGTTGAACAAAAGAGGTAAAATTAACAGAAAGAACTAGCTTACTAAATCAAATTTTGGTGGATTCTTCTCTGTCAGGAGTCCTTTACAAAGCATGTAGACATGAGACTTCGTAGTTCAACAGTCTGAAGTGGCTTTTAAGAAGTCAGGATGTGAATACAGCTGTTTGTTTGGAACTGGCCCTCAGTGGATAACTTTTCTTTCTGCTCTTTTCCAGTGGTAAAGAGTATCTCAATTCTAAAGTAATACTACAGACCATATAACTCGATGAATTTTATAATATATTTAGAAAAAAAAGAACCAGTAGCAAACTAGATAACTGATTACTAGTTTATTGTTCACGTTACTGGTTGGTAAGGAAAAATGGTTAGAGTGTTAAGCCATCTAGCTAGTAGCTGACTAAATCCTCATGTTAAGCAGTATTTTTTTTTAATCCCCCCCCCCACCCCCGCTCTAATGATGACAGCAATGTCTAAAGGGAGAGAGGTATAGTCTAGGAAGGCAAAGACTGAAAAATAAGAAACAGAGATACCTGGTAAGACAGAGAAAAAGGAAGCAGGGTATAGTAGAAAAGCATCACTTAATACCAAGTATGACTTTGGGCAGATTATTTTTTTCTGTGCCCATCTTTTCTCATGTACAAAATGAGCATAATACTACAAGTGATATTGTTATACAGATTACAGCGATGTGCATAAAAGCTTCTGACACACAATACTGGCTCAATAAATGGCAGCAGCAATTATTATTCTAATTTCTGTAATCATCTTGATTCCTCAGTTTCAGCACAGTATCTCCTTAGTAAAATACTTTCATATTAACTTCGGTAAATCCCTACACTTTTGCGATTCATTATCTCGAAATTCTTAAATGAACATGCATATACACTAGCACAGCATAGGCAGCCATAGAGATGTGAATCAAAGATAACTTTAAGTGAAAATAAGATGTTACAAAATTACGCTCACGATGATTTTAATTATTAAGTATGCATTAAGATGGGCAACACAAGGGAACACAGAAAATAAAAGAATAATTATGTATTAAATTGGTAAAGTTACAGGACTTTTACTTCTATTTTAAAAAACTATTACAATGATGGGATACACAGTAAACCTAAGAAGTCATGGAACCTTAAAAAAAAAAAAAGAAAAGAAAAGAAACAGGGTGTCTGGGTGGCTCAGTTGTTAAGTGTCTGCCTTTGGCTCAGGTCATGATCCTGGAGTCCCGGGATCAAGCCCTGCATCAGGCTCCCTTGCCTGGTGGGAGGCCTGCTTCTCCCTCTCTCCCACTCCCTCTG
Organism: Spilogale gracilis; assembly: GCA_004023965.1. Classification (NCBI taxonomy): domain Eukaryota; kingdom Metazoa; phylum Chordata; class Mammalia; order Carnivora; family Mephitidae; genus Spilogale; species Spilogale gracilis. Next base: position 92,341 of record PITA01007194.1, read on the forward strand.
CTTGTGTTCCCTCTCTTGCTCTCTCTCTCTCTGTGTGTCAATTAATTAAATCTTAAAACACACACACACACACACACACACACACACACACACACACACACTTCAGATTCCTTCATCAAATGCTCTCATTTTACCTTGGTCTTTGACTTCATCCCTTATTACTTTCAGCTACTGCCCCCTTAGCTGTAGCTATACGATATAGAGTCCCTAACGTGTCCCTTCTGTGCCTCTGCTTAGATCAGGCCTCCTAAATGCAGCGTTCTAGTCCCATCCTTTCTGCCAACATAAATCCTACCTGGGGATGCCTGGGTGGCTCAATCAGTTAAGCATCTGCCTTTGGCTCAGGTCATGATCCCAAGGTCCTGGGATGAAGCCCCACATTAGGCTCTCTGCCCAATTGGGCTTCTGCTTCTCCCTCTCCCGACCACTGCCCGACCCTGCACTCATGCTCTCTCTCAAATAAAGAAAATATTTTTAAAAAAAATCCTGTCTTTCAAAGCTAATAATGATTCATTTCCTTTTAGAAATATTTTCTAGGGGCACCTGGGTGGCTCAGTTGGTTAAGAGACTGCCTTCAGCTCAGGACACGATCCCAGAGACTGGGGATCGAGTCCCACATCGGGCTCCCTGCTCGGTGGGAAGCCTGCTTCTCCCTCTCTCACTCCCCCTGCTTGTGTTCCCTCTCTGGCTGTGTTTCTCTCTGTCAAATAAATAAATAAAATCTTAAAAAAAAAAAAAAAAGTATTTTCTAACTGACCCCACTCCATAGTTACCTTTCCCTTATCTCATACCTTCCCCACAACTGAAGAATATGTGAATCATAAGTCATTCCAAGTTGTAACTTAAGAAGAGTGACTTAGGGCTTCTGAATTAAAAAGTAATATTTGGATAGAATATTTCTGCTTATAGATTTATTTTATTCAACCAAAAAAAATACTTCAAAAGGCTTTAATAGGCTCAAGTTAAAATCTTGGTCCTCCTCATTCTAACCCTGTTCCATAATGACAAAATTCCTTAGTCCCAAAGTTTCCTCTGTTACATAGCCTTTATAAAAGCTGAGAAGGAAATAATATATGTGTCAAGTACCAAGTCTCTACATTCTTCCCAAGCTTTAGTGACAAGTGGGCTATCAATGATAGATGCGATGATAATCACAGGTTACTCGGAGTCAGAATACAGAGATATGAACACTGAGTCTGCAACTTATGATGTCATGTCAGACAAACTGGTCAACCTAAGACTCAAGAGGCACTTCTCCGAAGAAGATATACAAACAGCTAACAGACACATGAAAAAATGTTCAGCGTCACTAGCTATCAGGGAAATTCAAATCAAAACCACTCTAAGATACCACCTTACACCAGTCAGAATGGCCAAAATTAACAAGACAGAAAACAACAAGTGTTGGAGAGGCTGCGGAGAAAGGGGAACCCTCTTACACTGTTGGTGGGAATGTAAA
>PITA01007195.1:0-93704 GCA_004023965.1 Spilogale gracilis
ATTGATAGACATCACTATATAAACTAAAGGCATACAGCATGATGGTTTTATTTACATATATTGTGAAATGATTAATAGTTTCAGCTAACATTCTGTATGTCATAGATACAATTTAAAAAGAGAAAAAAGGAAAAAATGTTTGTGATGAGAGCTCTTAGAATTAACTATTTTCACAACTTTCTTAAAAATCATATGGCAGTGTTGGCAATAGTCATCATGTTGAACATTACATCCCCAGTACTTAAATTTACCTTATAACTGGAAGTTTGTACCTTATGACCATCTTCTTCTATTTCCCCCTTCTACCATGCTCTGACTCTGGTAACAAGTTTAATCTGTTTCATTGAGTTTCTTTACTTTTTTCAAATTATACAGAGAAATGAGATCATATATGTGTGTCTTTTTCTGTCTGATTTATTTCACTTAGTGGAATATCTTTGCATTCTATCCATGTTGTTGCAAGTGGCAGGATTTCCTTATTTTTTAGGGCTAAATAATATTCACATCTCTCTCCCCCTATGTTTCTCTACACACACACACACACACACAACTTCTTTATCAATTCATTCATCAGTGGACACTTGTTTCTATGTCTTGGCTATTGTAAATAACGCTGCTATGAACATAGGGGTACAGATATCTTTTCAAGTTAGAGTTTTTATTTCTTTTGCTGGTTCATATGACAGTTACATTTTTAATTTTTTGAGGATCCTCCATACAGTTTTCCAGAGTGGCCATATCAACTGACAATCCTACCAACAGTGACATGTTTTTCCTTTCCTCCACACCCAGGCCAGCATTTGCTATTTCTTGCCTTTTTCATGATGGCCACTGTAACGGGCATGAGGTGACATCTCATTATGGTTAAAGAAACTACATTTCCCTAATGACTAGTGATGTTGAACATCTTTTCATGTACCTGTGGGCCTTCTGTAAATCTTCTATGGAGAAATAGCTATTCAGGTCTTTTGCCCAATTTTAAGTTGGACTATCTGGGGTTTTGTCATTGAGCTGTAGGAGTTCTTTACATATTTTGCTCATTAACCCCTCATCAGATATGCAGTCTGCAAATATTTTCTCATTCTATAGATTGTCTTTTTGTTAATGGCTTCTTTTGCTGTGCAGAAGGTTTTTAATTTGATCAATCTCACTTGTTTATTTTTTATTTTATTGCTTTAACTTTAGGTATCACATCAAAAAAAATCATTACTAACACTCACGTCCATGGTTTTATTCCCATTTTTTCTTCTCAGAGTTTCATGGTTTCAGGTTTTGCATTCAAGTCTTTAATTCAAGTTTAATTTTTGTAAGTGGTATAAAATTGTTTTATATATGAATATCCAATTATCCTAGCACCACTTACTGAAGAGAATGGTTTTTCTCCATTGAGTACTCTTAGCTCCTTTGTCATAGGTTAGTTGGTTGTATGTGCTTGGGTTTATTTCTGAGCTCTCATTCTTTTCCATTGTTCCATTTGTCTGTTTTTATGCCAGCACCATAATGTTTTGATGATTACAGCTTTACAGTATACCCTGAAATCAGAAAGTGTGATACCTCCTGCTTTGTTCTAATTCTTTCTCAGGATTTCTTTGGCTATTTGGGGTCTTTTGTGGTACCATACACATTTTAAAGAGTGTTTTTCCTACATCTGTAAAAAATGCCACTGGAATCTTAGGAGGGATTTCACTGAATGATTACACTGAATGGTAGGGATTTCGCTGACTTTCAAGAGTATTAAGATTTTAACAATAGTAATTCTTCTGGTCCATAAATACACGATATTTTTCCTTTTATATGAGTTTTCAATCTCTTCCATCAATGTCTTCCAGTTTTGAGTACAGCAATCTTTAACCTCATTAAATTTATTCCTAGGTATTTTATTGTTTTTGATGCTATTGTAAATGGCTATTTCTTTTTCAGAATTTTGTTAGTGTATAGAAATGCTGATTTTTATGTTAATTTTGTATCCTGCAACTTTACTGAATTCCTTTATTAGATCTAACAGTTTGAGTCTTTAAATTTTTCTCTATATAAAATGTCATCCACCAACAGAAAATTTATTTTTCCTTTCCAATTCTGTTAACTTATATGCCTTTTACTTGCCTATTGCTCTAACTATAACTTTCAGTACTATGTTGAATAAAAGTAGTAAAAGTATGCAACCCTCTGCTTTTCCTGATTTCAGAGGAAAAGTTTTAAACTTTCACCTTTGGGTATGATGTTAGCTGTGAGCTTGTCATATACTGCCAGCCTTTATTATTTGAAATATGTTCCTTCTAATGCCTAATTTGTTAAAGAGTTTTTACCATGAATGGATGTTGAATTTTGCCAAATGCTTTTTATGTGTCTATTGAAATGATTATATGATTCTTTTTTCATTTTATTAATGTGTTATATCACATTGACTGATTTGTGTATGTTGAACCATCCTTGCATCCCAGTGATAAACCCAACATAATCAAGGTAAATGATCCTTTTACTGTGCTGGTGAATTTGGTTTGCTAGTATTTTATTGAGAAGTTTTGCATGTATAGTCACCAGAAATAACAGCCAGTAGTTTTCCTTTTTAGTACTATCTTTTTTACGGTTTTGGTATCAGAAAAATGTTGGCCTTTGGGCACCTCGGTGGCTCAGTCAGTTAAGCATCTACCTTTGCCTGAGGTCATGATCCTGGGGTCCACGTACCAAGCCCCACATTGGGCTCTAAGCTCAGTGGGAGTCTGCTTTTCCTTCTCCCACTCTTGCTCCCCCTGCCTGTATTCTGTCAAATAAATAAGTAAAATCTTAAAAAAGAGACAGAGAGAGAGAAAGAAAAATGCTGACCTTATAAAATGAGTAAGGAGTGTTCTCTCCTCTTAAATATTTTGGAAGAGTATTAGCAGGGTTGGTGTTAATTTTTCTTTGTTTGAAAAATTCACCAATGAAGACATCTGGTCTTTGTTGGTTTTTTTTTTTTTTGATTGGGAGATTTTTGATTCCAGATTCAATCTCCTTACTAATTGGTCTATTTGGATTTTCTATTTCTTCCTGATTCAATCTTGGTAAGTTGTGTGTTTGTTTGTTTGTTTTACAGGATCAGCAAATACATGTAATAATCTCAAACATTTTCATTTTCTGTTAAATATTTATGCCACTTAACAGTTTCATGTTAAAAAAAAAGTACCCTGTTTATTTTACTTATTAAATAGTTGCTCACCTCTTTTCTTTTTTTATCTTTTACAGTTCATTTTCTTCACTCTTTAATTTTTTTTATTGTTAGTCACCATACAGTACTTCATTAGTTTTTGATGTAGCATTCTATGATTTATTGTTGCATGTAACACCCAGTGCTCCAAGCAATACCAGCCCTCCTTAATACCAATCACTGGGCTCACCTATCCCTCCACTCCCCTCCCCTCCCCTCTAAAACCCTCAGTCTCATTCCCGGAGTCCATAGTATCTCATGGGTGGTCTCCCTCTCTGATTTCCCCCCACTTAATTTTTCCCTTCCTTGTCCTAATGTTCCCATTGCTATTCCTTATGTTTCACAAATAAGTAAAACCGTATGGTAATAGTCTTTCTCATTTGGCTTATTTTACTTAGCAGAATCTCCTCCAGTTCCATCCATGCTGTTGCAAATGTTGGGTATTCATCCTTTCTGATAATTGAGTAAACATTCCATTGTATATATGGACATCTTCTTTATCCATTCATCTGTTGAAGGGCATCTCGGCTCCTTCCACAGTTTGGCTATTGTGGACATTGTGCTATGAACATCAGGGTGCATATGACCCTTCTTTTCACTACATCTGTATCTTTGGGATAAATACCCATTAGTGCAATTGCTGGGTCATAGGGTAGCTCTATTTTTAACTTTTTGAGGAACTTCTACACTGTTTTCCAAAGTGGCTATACCAACTTGCATTCCCACCAACAGTGTAAGAGGGTTCTCTTTCTCATAACCTCTCCAACATATGTTGTTTCTTATCTTGTCAACTTTTGCCATTCTAACAGATGCAAGGTTGTATCTCAATGTGGTTTTGACTTGGATTTCCCTGTTGGCTAATGACATTGAACATTTTTTCATGTGTCTATTAGCCATTTGTAGGTCTTCTTTGAAGAAGCTGTATATTCCTAAAAAACTTGAGATATTTACTCTTTCTTTAAAAAAAAAAGGTTTGGGGTACCTGGGTAGCTCAGAGGGTTACGCCTCTGCCTTTGGCTTAGGTCATGATCTCAAGGTACTGGGATCGAGCCCCACATCGAGCTCTCTGTTCAGCAGGGAGCCTACTTCCCCCTCTTTCTCTGCCTGCTTCTCTGTTTATCTGTGAACGCTCTGTCATTTAAAAAAAAAAAAAAGGCTTATTTTATTTATTTATTTATTTATTTATTTAGAGCTCAAAAGAGCAGGGGGAGGGGCAGAGGGAAAGGGAGAGCAGACTCCTTGCTGAGTGCAGAGCTCCACTCAGGCCTCAGTCTCAGGACTGAGATCATGACCTGAGTCAAAATCAAGAGTGGGGTGCTTAACCAACTGAGTCATCCAGGTGCTCCCCTACTGTTTCTTAATGTAGATGTTTACTGCTACAAACTTTGCTCTTAAAACTGCTTTTTACTGCACCTCATAAGCTCTGTTATGCCGTATTTTTATTTTTGTCTCAAGCAGCTTTTTAAAAAAAAATTATTTGACAGAGAGAGCAAGCATGTACAACTGGCAGGGGTGGGGGGCAGTGGGCAGAGGTAGGGGGAGAAGCAGGCTCCTTGCTGAGCAGGGAGCCTGATGTGTGGCTCAATGTCAGGACCCTGGAATCAGCCACTTAACCGACTGAGCCACCTAGGCACCGCCCCTATCTCAAGCAACTTTTTAATGTCCTCTATAATTTGGTAATAGTTTTTCTCATTTGACTTATTTTACTTAGCAGAATCTCCTCCAGTTCCATCCATGTTGATGCAAATGTTGGGTATTCATTCATTCCTCCTTATTCTATTGCTTGTTTAGGAGAGTTTGGCTTAATTTCTATGTGTTCAGGGATTTCCCAGTTTTCCTCTTATTGATTTCTAATTTCACACCATTGTGGTCAGAGAAGATACTGAGTATTATTTCAATCTTCTTGAATTTTCTAAGACTCATTTTGTGGCTTAATGTATGACCTACGCTAAAAAATGATTTATGTGCGCTTGATAGGAAAATGTCTTCTGCTGCTGTTGGATAGAATTCTCTGTGTATGTCTGTTAGGTCCATTTGGTCTACAGTGTTGTTCAAATTCGAGCCTTCTTTATTTGATTTCCTGTTGGATGATGTACCCATTATTGAGAAGTATTAATGTCCCCAGCTATTACTTTATTACTGTTTATTTCTCCTTTTAGCTCTGTTGGTTTTGCTTTATATACTTGGGTACTCTACTGCTGAGCCCATTAAACATTTATAACTGTTATATCTTCTTGATGTATTTACACCTTTAATGTTACATAATAACCTTCTCTGGTTTTTTAAAAAGTACCCTTTAAAATATAAAACCCTTTCTTACCTTGTAAGCCATGTTAAAAAAAGGCCATAGGCCAGAACTGGCCTGTGGGTCATAGTTCGCCAAACCCTGTGTTAGACTATAATACAAGTCTTATTAAATTAAAGAAAAAGAAAAGGGAAAACATACAAGTACATTCTCTGACCACAACAGAATTATATTAGAAATCAACAGAGAAATTTGAGAAACCCCCAAATATTTCAAAATTGAGTAACACACTTCTCAACAGCTCACAAGTCAAAGAAGAAATCATGAAGAGAATTAGAAAATATCTTGAATTGAATGAAAACAAAATACAACACTAAAAATTCATGAGAAGCTGCAAAAGTAGTGCTTTAATAAGCACATTTGTACTTTTAAAATGCTTGTACAAGCTAGAAAGATCTAAAAATATATAAGCTTCTACCTCAAGAAGTTAGAATAAGAAAAGTAAACCAAACCCAAAGTAAGTCGAAAAGGAAATAAAATCAGAGTAACAATCCATAAATTATAAAACAGAAAAATAACAGAGAAGGCCAATGAAACCAAAAGTTGGTTCTTTTAAAAAGAACAACAAAATTGGCAGGCATTTTGTTAGACTAGCAAGAGAGGGAGAGAGGAAGGGAAAGAGAAAAAACACACATTACTAAAATTAGGAATAATTCAACAGAAATTAAAATAATTGTATAAGAACATTATGAATAACTTCATACGAAAAACCAGACAAGGTAGATGAAATGGAAAAATTCCTTAAACATTATCAAAGAGATTAAAGGAGACGGGGTGCCTGCCTGGCTCAGTCAGCAGAGCACTTAGCTCTTGATCTCTGGATAGTGAGTTTGAATTCCACACTGGGTATAGAGATTACTTACAATCTTTTAAAAAAAGAGAGATTGAAGGAGAAATAGAAAATCTTAATAAAACCATAACAAGTAAAGAAATTAAATTAATATTTTAAAATATTGAGACAATGAAAAAACCAAGCACACATTACTTCATAGGTAAATTTTTTCAAATACTTTTTTTAGAAAGAGTACTGATCCTAAAGAAAATCAACAATTTCCTAATCCTAATATTGACAGGGAAAAAGCAAGCACCCAAAATAGGTAAAGCAATTTAGAAAAGAAGAAAAAAGTTGAAGAACTGGTTTTACCTCATTTTAAGACTAACTATAGGGTGCCTGGATGGCTCAATGGGTTTAAAGCCTCTGCCTTCGGCTCAGGTCATGATCTCAGGGTCCTGGGATGGAGGCCAGCATTGAGCTCTCTGCTCAGCAGGGAGTCTGCTTCCTCTTCTCTCTCTGCCTGCCCCTCTGCCTACTTGTGATCTCTCTTGCTATCAAATAAATAAATAAAATCTTTAAAAAAACTTATTATAAAACCATGGTAAAGAAGACAGTGTGATAAGGACATAATGCCAGATGAGTAGGTTAATACAGAGTCTAGAAATAAACTCTTATAATTACAGCCAATTGATTTTTGACATAGGTACCAAGGCAATGAGGTAAAAATAGTTTGCATTTTTTTTAACAAATGGTAAAAGAACAGATAGATATCCACATGCAAAAAACAAATGAACTTAGATATAACCTCCATCATACAAAAAGGTCAACAGAAAACTGACCAGACTGAATGTAAAAGATAAAACCATGAATCTTACAAGAGAATTTAGAAGAAAATTTATAAACTGGGCTTCATAAAAATTAAAAATTTTTGCTCTTCAGAAAACATCATTAGGAAAATTAAAAGGGAAGCCAGAGAGTGGAAGAAAATATTTGCAAATCATACATTTGATTAAAAAATATGAAATCAATAAAGAACTTGTAAAACTCAGTAATAAAAGGAATAACACAACTAAGAAATGGATACTTCACCCTTCCCCAAAGAACACACAGAAATGGAAAATTATGAAAAGATTCTCAATAGCATTAGTGAATAGGAAAGTACAGCTTAACAACATAATGAGACATCACTACATAATCCACTAGGAAAGATTATACGTCTTTTATAATGAAAGACTAACAAACCAAGTGCAGGTGAGGATATGGCAAAAAAAAGAACCCTCACATATTGCTGTGGGAATGTGAAATGGCACAGCTACTATGAAAGTGTTTGTTTCTTCAAAAGGTAATATAGTTATGATACACTCAGAAATTCTATTTCTGGGTATTCATCCAAGAAAAATTAAGACGTATGTCCCACAGACATTTGTACACAAATGTCCCTAACAACACTATTCATAACTGACAAAACCTGAAAACAATCCATCAACTGGTAAATGTATAAAGAAAACACTGTAGGGCCCCTGGGTGGCTCAGTGGGTTAAAGTCTCTGCCTTCGGCTCAGGTCATGATCTCAGGGTCCTGGAATCGAGGCCCGCGTCAGGCTCTCTGCTCGGCAGGGAGCCTGCTTCCTCCTCTCTCTCTGCCTGCCTCTCTGCCTACTTGTGATCTCTCTTTGTCAAATAAATAAAATCTTAAAAAAAAAAAAAAAGAAAATACTGTATATCCATACAATGAAATATAAACCAGACATACACAAAGGAATGAACTAAAAAGGCATGTAACTACATAGACTAACAACAAAAACACTAAGCTAGGTGAAAGTACTGAAATACAAAATATCATATATTGTACGATTTTATGTGAAATATCTATGAAAAGCAAAACTAAACAGAAGATCAGAAGCTACATCTTAGAGTGGGAGTGGAGATTGATTACAATTGGGTGTGAAGAAACTTTCTGTGATGATTGAAAGTGTTTTAAAACTAGATCATGGTGATGGTGGTACAACTGCAAAATTTACCGATGATTTAGAATTTACAATGTCCATTTGAAACATACTTAATTTTTATATCATGAGTTTTATGGTGTGCAGTAAAATATACCTCAATAAATCTGTTAAGAAATGTTTACAAAAAGGAATGTGGTATTAATTTGGAACCAATATAGACTGAGCTATAAGAATAAACTAAAACAATCTAACTTCATTTGCTTTTTAACAAGGTTACTAGATTAGAAGACCATAATCATAGTACATCATGATTCCAGCATTAAAATTCTTGATGTTAAGAAAGTACTACAGGTTTCTTCTATATGCCTCTATGCTATTAGACATTTTTATACATTATTTTGATAGAGGACTTGCTTTTCCAATGTGTAGGTGATTTAAGAGTGGGACAAACAGGTAATTTGACAGCTGATAAAATCATGACTGAAAATGGTTTTGTACCCATTTATTAGCAAAAAAAAAACAGTTTCACAATGCCAAGCATGGGACAAAATATTACTGGCAAAAACAACCCAGACCTGGGTTTCTAAATAACACTCTCCAATGAAAGGAACCAGGTTTGAGAGACACAGAAAATACACAATAAATGTTGAAACATCTTGTGATGGGAGAAAATAAGGAAGTGAAGTACTTGAGAAAGGATGGGGAAATGTCAAAAAGACACAGGAGCCAACCAGAACGAGCTCCCAATGGCCAACACTGGGACAATTTGAACAACAAAATAATGGCATTGGTTTATAACTCATAGAATAAAATAAATATCTATGAGTTCTTACTGGCATGAAAAATAAAAGAGGAAAAATTCCTTACAGAATTTCAACTAGTATGGGGCATCTGGGTTGCTCAGTCAGTTAAGCTTCTGACTGTGGCTCAGGTTATGATCCTGGGGTCCTCAGATCAAGCTCCACGGCAGGCTCCCTGTTCAGTGGGGAGTCTGTCTGTCCCTCTCCCCCAGCTTGTATGCTCTCTCTCTCTCTCTCTCTCAAATAAATAAAACCTTTAAAAATTTTTCAATTAATAAGTGTAGAAGAAATGCGGGAAATACAAATGTTACATTAGGCAAACGTCACAGTAATCACCATTGAGTCAAGAATGCTGATGAATGCTAAAATCACAAAGTGAAGGTCTGAGAAGAAACAGCTTAATGACATAGTTTTGAGAAGTATTTTCAAGGTACTTTTCAATTATAAAGGGAAAATGAAAGTCGAGAAACCCAAAAGCCATCAGCTTGACCAAGGGATCAAGGTTAATCACCAGCAATCACAAGTAATAAGACACAGTGGTATCCTGTACCCCCCCATATAATGCACTGAGAAGAAAATAAGATCACTTTGGTTGTATTCTTGCCAAAAATATATAACCTCAATCTAATTATGAGGAAAACAGCACGTTCCACAGAAGGTCTATTCCTGTACTAAGACTCTAGGATTCCAAAGGTAATGAACCAGCTCATGGCTTCACCAAAATTACCCGAGGAAGAAAAGTACAGAAGATAACAAGAGGTCAGACTACAAGACAGAAAATTTAATTTCCCAAAACATAAGCAATGGGTATGTTTTTAAATGCATATCATATATCATATACAGACATATTTAACAGATGACTGAAACAGGACTATCAAATTTTTATAGCATAATATCTTAGGGTCCCAGGCAGGATCCAGTATGACAAGTCTCTGTCCCTTGGGTGCCCATATAATATAGTCCTTTCTCCTTAAACTTTGACTATGAGAAGCAGCGAACATTTTTCTCCATCTTCCATTCCAGATATGTGCCTTTCCCTCTCACTTTGTTTTCATTCATTCAATATTAATTGACTACCCATGTGAAAGGCAGGGAACCAAAAGCTGTGGGAGATACAAAGATAAATAAGATTAATTACTTCATGTCTCAAATTCCTTCTGTGGTTTCTGATACTTTTAAAAATGAGATTTTTTTTTTGATTTTTGAAATTTATTCAGTTTCTTCTTTTTTTTTTGAAACAGTGGAATCATTTGCCTGACTCAACTAACACATCCTCCCCAGAAGTTGAAGTACTTAAAAGACACTTTTCAATCCTGACTTTTATGAAAATCACCTCTTTACTTATCTTTTCACTTTTAATACCCAAGTAAACATCTTTGAAGACTACGATTTAGTTTTGCTTATTTTATAACTTTATATAATTGGAATCACATACCATGCATTCTTTGTGATTGGCTTCTTTTGCTTATTATATTTGTGAGATTCAAACATATTATGAAATGTAGCTGCCTGCCTCTTTTCACTATCATATAATAATATTCCACTGTGTAAATTAACCACTTTCATCTTTTCTCTTATTGGAGGACACTTGTGTTTCTGGTTTGCAGCTACTATGAATATTGTGAACTTAATGGGCATTGCTATACATGTCTTTTGGTTCGTGTATAAGCATAAATCTCAGAGAACTATCTGGTCGGAGTATGCACATCATCAACACTACAGGTATGATGGTCCCTATTGCTCTATGAGTTCATAAATGCTTAGTTTTGTCATTCCTTTGGGGTTTAGTTGTTATTTAGTGGAATCTTATTGTGATTTCAATTTGCATGTCCTTGATGATTAATGAAGCTAACAAACATTTATTGGGCATTTGGATTTCCTCTTTATTCAAGACTCCTGCTGATTTTTTAAGCTAGGTTTTAGTCTTTTTCAATATTGATGTGTAGGCGCGTTCAGTATAGATACAAGCCCTTTGTCGGTTATAGGTGCCGCAAATATCTTCTCCCATGGAGAGACTTACCTTTTCATTATTTGACCATCTATGTCAAGCAGCGGCAAACTCAGCCACTCCACATGCCAATTCTGGCCAACCATTCAAGTTTCTATTTATATGCATCATTAACACACTGTCCTTGATCACCTTCAGGCTACAATGGCAGAGCAGCTGGGACAAAGACAGTATTCCAGTTCCTGTTCAATTTTTGTAAACGTTCCAAGTGTCTGAAAAGAATGTGTATTCTTCAGTTGCAGAAAATGCTATTCTATGCATTCCATTAGATGAGCATTAGATTTGGAAAACAGGTTAAAGAAATAATTTGAGACCTAGGATAATGCCATCTTCTGCCTGAGAAAATTTCTCTTTGCTGCTGTCAGGCACTTGGGCACATAAACAATCTGAATGCAATGTCAGAAAGTTTCATGGTTTTGACAGTCCCGGTGACTAGAAGCTGGGCTGCAATCCATACAAAGGCTGCTTTCTTTCAGATTCACCTTATGAAGTGTTTCACCTGCAAAAACACCTCGGTATATATTCTAACAGATAAGGGCTTTTAAAAAATAAACCCTCAATACTATTATTATACCTAAAAAAAAGAATTTCTTAATATTGTCTAATACACTATCCATGATCAAATTTCCCTAGTATTTACAAGACAACATGTTTTTACTACAGATTTATTTAAATCAAAATCTAAACAAAGCCCAACAACTGCATTTGGTGCATAGGATTCTTAGGTTTCTTTTAATTTATAATAGTTCCCTCTCCCTTTTTTTCATGTTTTCATTTAAAAAACTGGGTATCTAAGGGGCATCAGTGTGGCTCAGTCGGTTAAGCCTCTGCCTTTGGCTCAGGTCATGATGCCAGGGTCCTGGGATGGAGCCCCACATTAGGCTCCCTGCTTGGTGGAGAGCCTGCTTCTCCTGCACTCCTTCCCCTACTTGTGTGCATGCGTGCGCTCCCTCTGTCAAATGAATAAAATCTTTTTTTTTTTATAATTTTTTTTTAATTTTATTTATTTGACAGAGAGAAACACAGCCAGAGAGGGAACACAAGCAGAGGGAGTGAGAGAGGGAGAAGCAGGCTTCCCGCCAAGCAGGGAGCCTGATGTGGGACTCGATCCTGGGTCTCCGGGATCATGACCTGAGCCAAAGGCAGTCGCTTAACCAACTGAGCCACCCAGGCGCCCCTCAAATGAATAAAATCTTAAAAAAAAAAAAAAAGATATCCATTACAGGATTTCCAACATTCTAAATTTGATTTATCGTGTCTTCAGGTGTCATTTAAAATATTTATCTATTCCTAAAAAATAAAATAAAATAAAATATTTACCTATTCCTGGTATTCCCTGTAAAATGGCAGTTATAAAAGCTTAAATAGATCCAGGTTCAATTTTCTTTGGTAAGATTGTATCTTAAGGGTAGGGCTATATATTTCCAGTTGCATCACACTGGGGAGGATATAATGTCTGCTTGACCCACTTTCAGTGATGTCAAGATTAATTAGAGGATCTAGGTGTCACCAGCCTGATCCATTCAATACAAAGTTCTCTATCAACTTCTTACCTAGTGGTTCAGGAAGCCATTAATAATTTTTGCTGCAATGTATTACTTCATTAGATATTACAAAGTGCTGACTTTCCTAATTTCAACATTCTATATTTATTATATATAATTTAAATATGTATTTAATAATATAAATGTTAATATATATTTATATACAAATATAATTGTTATATATTTGTTAATATGTCATATATTATATTTATATTTAATAATATATCTATATTTACATTTACTAAATATATAACAAGTATATATTTAATTTATATATAAATATATGTTGTTATATAATAATTACATAATTATATATTTGTTTTATACAACTACCTATAATTTTTCCCTACAGGAAAACTCTCCTTCATTCAACTAGTTACCCTGAAATATAATTGGTTTAGAAAAGGCAGAATAATGTAAAATTCTTTCCCTTTAAATTTTTCAGAGAACAAGTTGGTACCCTACCAACCTCTGGAGTTTACCAACAAGTTTTTTTGTTGTTGTTGTTTTTTTTAAGAATAACGTTATGAACACAGAAAAGTTCATATATCTGATGCATTTCAATCCATTTCAATTGTCATTCTCTTTGATAGTCAAAATGACTATCCTTGACTTCTGTAGTATTGTCACATGACCCTAGCAGTCTTTGATAGTTCCCTGTTTTCAGGCACAATATGTCTTGTGCCTCAATCAAGCAACTCAGGTTTGTTTCTGTGGGAAATAGCTTGTAAAGATTGCAATCTCTTTGGCCTGGGAATTCTCTACCACCTTATTAGCTCACCAGGGCCTTCAGAGACTTTTTTTTCCCTCTCCAGTTTTTCTAATTGACCTTAAAAGAGAGTTGGGCTGAATCATCAGTCTGCCTATTTTGTAAACAGAAGTCTTCCAATAGAAAGCAAAAAGCAAAAGGAAACAGACTAATTGAAGAATCTGTGAAGGAGAGTACCAAAAAGTTTTTTACTTTTGACAGCTTCCCTCAGTTGTATGTCATGAAAAGACAGCTTCCCTCAGTTGTATGTCATGAAAAGGAAGACTAGTTCAGAATAACCAACTAAGCTGTGGCAGAATTCAGAAAAGCTGCAGGACTGGAGATTCAGATCATGGTTCAGAGTAACTGTGTTCCTGAACCCAGAGGTTGGTTCTAAAGGTAGTTTCCTTAATTCACCAGCTAAAGAATCTGCAAAATATCACTCGCACTGGACTAAGAACAAAAGTAAAAGTCAATTATGAAGCAAAACAGAAAATAACCATTAACATGTTGGCCCAATTAGTAAGTTTTCGAGTGGCAACAAAATGAGAAGCCAGGTAACACCCACCAACATGCTGTCTGGACACTAAAGTTCTTACAGACTGTAATGAACAAGTCTTCAATACTGTAAATGCTAAGTGTATGTATCTAAAGCTGATGTAAGAAGGAAGGGATTCTACAAGAAAAGACAAGGGCATCATTTCTTTAGGATTCTCTCCCTTGAGCAGCAAAAACAGTCGGGAACTCCTTCATTACATGGCTAACATACTAAAACATACTAAGATTCACTATATGACTTCAACCATTTTTGTTCCAGTCTCACATACAATTAACAGTATTAATGGGTCTTCAGTAAAAAACACACCCTTCTGCAGGTAAGTCTCAGATAAGCCCACAGCCATGGCCCACCCAACCCTCATTGCAGCCTTGTGAGATCCTAAGCAGGAGGCCCAGGTAAGCTGAGTCTAGACTTCCGATCCACAGACACTGATGTAAGAAATGTACGGGCTTTCTTAAACTGCTAAAAAGTGCTAATTTGTTATGCAGCAATAGATAACTAATATGGTATCACAGGCTAGTACAATGATCTTAACTTACTATGCATTTCCAATAACAGCTTAGAAAAAACACTGGACTGAGAAACAGAACCTAGCCTCAGCGTTGATTCTACCTGAGTAACTTTTCTGTGCCTCAAGATTCCTTATCTACAATCAGGGATAAAAACCTGTGCTGAGAATAAAAGAAAATGAGTGAAACACTGTTAAAGTTATAAAGCACTAAATAAACCCAAATCCAATGGCTTCTAATCAACTGTTCTGTTACCATCATCTCTCACCTGGGTTGTTTTCCATGGTCTCCTAACTTGACTCCCAGTATTTGTCCTTGGCTCCTTCTCCATGCAGATGCCTGAGTGTGATCCGTTTAATCTTAAGTCACATCATCTCACTCCTCCGCTCAGAATCCTCTAGGGACTTTGCATCAAATGGGGAATAAAGGTCCATAATGACCAAGATCAGACATAAGAAGTCTTTATGGTTAATAAGTACAGTATACTGCACCTAGGTTGTGCAGTACTGAGAAATAGAGAAAAGATTCTCAATTGTAGTATCTTTAGTTTACCTTTACAACTGAAACAGTAATGGAAGTCAGAATAGTGGTGCCTTGGAAGAGTGACCTTGAAAGTGGGGGTACAGTAACTAGAAAGAAGCACAAGGGGGCTTCCCAAGCACTGGTAACATTTCATTTCTTGACTGGGATGCTGATTACAAAGTTATATTCATTTTGTGAAAATTCTCTGAGAATATGCTTTTTTTTTTTTTAAAGATTAATTTTTGGGGGGTGGGGAATCCCAAGCAGACTCCCTGCTGAGTGTGGACAACAACCCCGGCCTTGATCTCATGACCATTAGATCATGACCTGAGCCAAAATAAAGAGTCAGATGCTTAACCAACTGTGCTACCCAGGCGCGCCCCCCCCACCATTAAGTATATAATTAAATCTGTATTCTTTTCTATATGTAATACTGTTTTATATTTTAAAAATGAAGGAACTGGATTAGAATCTTTGATTCCCACACTTACTGGCTGTGTAAGTTCTAGCAAGACAGTCTATCTAAACTGCAGGTTCCTCACCTTAAAAAGAAGTAAAAAACAATAATATCTACCCCATACTAGTAAACTGATAATTAAGAGAAAAAGCAGAGTAAAGCACTTGTTATTACTATTATTACTTGTTATTACTATTACTAGTACACTAGCAGTAACAATATAACTCCAATGCACTTAAAGATTAGTTTACTAAGCAAAAATAACTACATTAACAGATTGCACTCATGTTCAGAATTACACAATAACCAGTAGATACCACTTTCTGTCTCTGACAACAAAGACTTCCCCTCCGCCCATCTCTAAGTCAACCAAAACCTTGTTAGAACAGTGCCCCTTCTCTCAGGAAAGCAAAGGAAAGTCAGTCTCTATGGAATGAGGATTTTTTTTTTAAAGATTTATTTGTGTTTAGAGAGAAAGGAAGAGAGAGCACATGAGGATGAGGGGGCAGAGAGAGAGGGACAGAGAGAATCTCAAGCAGACTCCCCAGTGAGCATGGAGCCCTATGACATGGGGCTCAATCTCAGCATCCAGAGAGATCATGACCTGGGCCAAAATCAACAGCCACTTAACCAACTGACCTACCCAGCTGCCCCAGGATGTGGATTTTAAGAGCACAGGAATAACTGAGAGGCAGAAGAATGAGATGGGAAAGGGAAGAATGAAGGAGGAATCGTGATGCCAGGATTGGACGTCTGCCTTATTCCATTATTTATAAAAGCTGAGCAAGAGTTCATTTTAAAAACTGACTATTTTTAGCTATTAGTAACCTTCTGACCACGTTTGGTCAAGAAGTTTGTGATGTATTAGTACTCATATTTTTAGATGAAAATTTAACAATGAGAAACTTACTGATTCTAAAGTTATGTAATTTGACTACCTAATTTTACATTAAATCCATTTTGCTTCCTGTTACAACCAATAATGCTTTAGTATGATTTGGAGCGTGCACATTATATTCTCCTCCATATCCTACCCACATCCTCCCAAATATGAAAAAAGAATCAACTGTCCACCCCTACCTGTCAAGGTCTTATAAGGGATGAGATACCCTCCTTCTCTCTCTGTGAAAACATGCTTCCGATTTACCTGCCTCCAGTGTTTACATACAGTCTAAAGCCAATTAAAAAAAGATGACCATGGTAGATTATTAGCCCTCACTGGACAATGAAAGACAAGAGTCTAAAACACACAGAAGTTTGAAGGAGAAAAAAACGTGGGGGGAAAACTATCCTCAGGCCTCAAGGCTCTTCTCTAAATTCAGAGGTAATGGACTTAAGAAGACTGAGGATATGCCAAACGAGAGACCCCAACAAGGAGGAAAAGCAGCCAGTGCTCAAATATTTAAGCAAGCAGCCACTGAAGACCGACCAAGGGTACAGTGCGCATTGCATGAGGCAAAGCATTAACAAGGCCCACACGGTGCCACAGAGATGTCCGGCAAGCAGGGGCCAGATGTGGTGTGTAAACCAAGCCTTTTTTTTTTTTTTTAAATCTCAGAGTTTTCTTTCATTTCCTCACACAGAAGCACATTACATATGTAAATTACCAACTCTTTCATAGTATGCTATTTTGAAAGGCAATACAAATGTATAAAATAACTGAATGGAGCTAACTAAATTTGAGGTATTATTTACTAAAAAAAGAAAGTTTTTTTTTAAGTTTACAAAAATAAGAAATTAAAAACATAAAGATGAAAGGTAATTTTGGGAAAACAAATAATACATCATTTAGTGTACATGTGCGTTTAAACAAAACTGACTTTTATTTCAGTGGCCATGGGTTAGCTGAGATCCTTTAAATAGTTAGGGATCTGCGAAGCACAAATCTCATGTAACATAATCTGTGTTTTCCGCAAATCCCCATCGGTCTACTTACTTAAGAAACCCATGCTTCCTGGCTGGATGCCGGCATGCCAAACCTGCCCAGTCGTGCATAGTTTTATTTCTGTTACTAAATTAGGAAACCAAAGCGGCCAATGTCTGGGCCAACAGCAAAGAGAAAAGGCTCGGCATCATTAGTCGGCTTGTCTTCTTAAAAGCCAGATCATTTTAAGATATTTAATTTTTAATTAGAGATACCAAAGTAATTTAGCCTAATAAGGAGCAATACTAAGAAATAATTAAATGAAGACAAAGGGAGAAATACAAACATTTAACAAAGTATTCTTCTGAATAGCCTTAATCATGATGTTGAAAATAAACTACTACCATTCAAGGCTTAATGTCTCAGCGAGGGATACTGAAATACTGCCTTATTTTCTTAAGCAGTGAGGAAGAAATGGGAAGTTATTCATCACAATTTGTACAAAGATCTACTAACATACTTGATGCAGAGCACTGTTTAGAGAAACTAAGTGGAGCATTCAGAGACCTGAGTAAAGGAACACAAAGCTGGATTTCAAAAGAACAAAGTCTCTTTGTTTATTTTCAAATTTCAGAATGACAGAAAAATATAGAGGGGAAAAATCCAATTTTCCACAGTCCAAATTAACTTTCCCCTAATTAGCATATCAGAGGGGTTTCAAAAGATGATAGTTGTTAAATAACATTCCTTAAAGTATTTTAAACACACCTGATACTTTCTCCAAAGCTAAGGCTTGACTTCTTAGGGTGCTGGGAGAATTTTAGTTCTAGCAATATCTGAGTGGTATTTCTTATAAATATTTTGTTAAATATTGATACATTTCAAAGTAGTATTTATTTGACTTTAGTTCTTTCTATGCAAGAATTTAAAATTTTAAATATATGCTATAAAATCTGTATTTTATATGAATGAGATGTATATAAATACCAGAATTTACATTTATAGAAAGATTAAATACTGAGCATTATAATAGGCCCTGAAAGGCTTGATTATCAAATACAACTTAAAACAAAAAGATGTTCACAATATTTACTCCCCAGCTTTTAGCAATACAGACTTTCATATTTATAAAGAAGCCCCAAAGAGAACTCTTCTAGTAACCATCTTAGTTGTTTGGTATCCTTTCATCTAATCTTTTAATACACATTTCCATGCATTTTATGCAACACTGAAATGCATTTAGGTAATCTGGTCTGAGACAAAACCCTGAGCCTTTCACTTCTTTTCGCTCAACTCCTACCACCACCGTCTGGCCATCAGTGAGGAGCAAAAGCAGGTCCACAGGGGTTGGACAAGCAGAAGCACCATCCCTCAGTCTCAAGGCTATCCTTCAACTGTTCATCCTACTGAAGTCACAATGCAAACCATGTCCATCTGGCCCCCTTGTCTGGCCCTTCACTGTCCCTATATTATTGATAAAAGGCACCCTGCTGTGGGAGGCACAATAAAATTAGAGACACACGCTTCAAGTCATAAGTTACAGAAATAAAAATGAAAGCAATTAATAGATTGATTAGAAATTATACCCAATAATGTAATAATCCCCATTGATCAGTGTCATAAAAGGTCTTCCAGACCCTCATTTTTACCTCCTTATTGCTACATAAAGAAACACGTATATAGATGAAATACCCAAAAAGAAGGAAAAATTGATTTTCTCTGGTTGTAAAGAATCAATGGAATTTACTTTTCAAAAGAATTTTGAAAAGAAAAACAACAAAACTGAAAGACTTACATGGTCTCCTTTCAAAACTTCCTGGAAAGCTATGGTAATCAAGCCAATGTGGTGTTGTTATAAAGAGAGACACAAAGGCTAACAGAACAGAATATTAGAAATAAACCCATGTTTACAGACAGCTGGTTTTCAACAAAGTTACCAAGAAAATCCAACAAAGGATAGTCTTTTCAAGAAATTGTGCTGGAACAACCGAATATCCCATATATAAAATAAAAGAATATGAAGAGACAAGCCACAGACTAGGAGAAAATATTTATACATAATATATCTGATAAAGGACTTGCATTCAGACAAAAGTAGGGTTGGCAAACTTGCTCTAAGGGGGTCACTTAGTAAATTTTAGGGTTTGTGAACCATACAGTCACTGTCACAACTACTCAACTCTGCCACAGTAGCACAAATGCATATGAATTTGCACAAAATGCACAAATGCATCCATGTGAATGGGCATAGCTGTCTTCCAATAAAACTTACTTACAAAATCAGGTGGAGGGTCAGATTTGGCCCATAGGTCAGAGTTTGCTAACCCCTGGTCTCTAACATCTCCTTTCAGGTTACCTGATTCTCATTCTATGAGAGCTATTTCATAACTCCTTAAACTGTAGATTACTGAAAGCAATGTAAAATAATTCTCCTTTACAAACACAAAAATAAATTATGTCCCATGGAGAGACAACCCCTCTGTTCCTGTGGAAAAACCAGCTTTGCTTCCATCTGAACATCCATTTTAATATTTTTAACCTATAAATGTTCTGTTCTTTGCATTCTCCTTTGAACTGGTTATAATACCTCAACAGTTTCCTTATTAACAGGTTAAATAAAAGGTTTAACATATTTAAAAATTTTTATAACTGTATGGAAATCATGATCTGATCTGTTTTTGTGAAAACTATCCTTTAACATCAGAACATATAAAGGATTCTTACAACTAATGATAAGAACACAAACAACTTAGGGGCACCTGGATGGCGTCTCTTGAGTGTCTGATATTTGGCTTCAGCTCAGGTCATGATTTTAGGGTCCTGGGATCAAGTTACCTGTCAGACTCCTCACTCAGCAGAGAGCCTGCCTCTCCCTCTCTCTGCCCCTTCCTCAGCTCACTCTTTCTAAAATAGATCAACAAATCTTTAAAAAAACAACAACAACAACAAAATTGAGCAAAAGATTTCTAAATAGATATACTTCACAAAGATATGGCAAATAAGCACAAGAAAAAGATATTGTCTTAAGTCTGTTCAGGCTCCTATAACAAAAATACCATACATTGGGTGGCTTACAAACAACAGAAATTTATTTTTCACTGTTTTGCAGGCTGGGGAATCCAAGATCAAGGTGTTGGCTTGGATCTAGTGCTTGGCACTGGATCTAGTGTCTAGTGAGGGCCAGTTTCCTCATTAACGGCTATTTTCTCACTGTGATCTGACATGGCGGAAAGGGTGAAGGAGCTTTCCTGGGCTTCCTTGATAAGGGCACTATCTCATTCTTGAGGGCTCTGCCCTGATGACCTAATCACCTCCCAGAGGCCCCAATTCCTAATACCATCACTTTGGGTGTTAGGATTTCAACATATGGATTTTGTGAGGACACAAAAAGATGATTAATCTTCAGTTACTAGGGAAATGCCAAATAAAATGAGTTGCTACTATACAGCCACTAAAACAGCCACAATAAAAAGACTGAAAATACCAAATATTGGCAAGGATATGGAGGAACTAGAACCCTCATACATTGGTAGCAGGAACGTAAATGTTATAGCCACTCTGGAAAACAGTTTAGCACTTTCTTTCAAAGTGAAAAATATAGTTAACCACATAATCCTGCAATTCTACTCCTAGGCATTTACCCAAGAGTAAGGAAAACATTTGCCCACAAAAAACTTGTGCACAAATGTTCATAGCAATATTATGCGTAACAGCCCAAATTAAAAACAATATAAATCTAGTGAAAAATAAAATATGGTATATCCATACAATAAAATGTTGCTCAGTAATTAAAAAAAATCCCAAACTACTAAAACATGAAACTGCATACAAAAATGTTATGCTAAGTAAAATAAGCCAAACAAAAAAGGCTACATATTACATGATTCCATTTATAAGCAATTTCTGAAAAAGCAAAAACTATAGAAATAGGAAGATGAGCAGCGGGCTCTAAGTAAGAAGAGGGGCTGGCGACAAACAGGAACTGGGGAACTTTTGGGGAAGATGGACATATTTTAGAGCTCAATTGTGATGAGGTCTCCTTAATGGTGTACATTTAAATAAAATTCATCAAATGGAACATGTAAAATGGTAAATTTTATGCTATGTAAATTATAGCTCTATAAAGATTTTTTAAAAAATCAATGGGCAGTAGTTTGAACGAGATCAGGCACGTTCAGGGTGGTATGGCCGTAGACAATGGGCAGTAGTTTAAATAAATTAGTAACCCATGCCAGGAACAACATTATTGATATTGCTATAAAGATTAACAAGGTATTATTTAAAGGACTTCGAAAAGTGATATAGAGGAAAACAAGTTATGTACAGGTCACACTTTCTAAACTGATTACAGAGAAAGCCCCCGAGATAAGGAAATCTAAGCGCTATTTATGTTTTACTCTTTCTGTATCATAACTTTACAGAGTTTCTGACTCAGAAATAGTTAGAAATTTATAAACTACCGACAGGAGATAAATAGTCATGATATATAAATGTTCATAATTGTATTATGTCATGTCTTTTAGGAACAGAAAGAGACTTTTGAAACTTCTTAGCATCAACATAAAATTAAGGATGTTGGATTTCAGTGGTAGAAGGTATATTAGAACCCATCAAGTTAAAACCTATGTGCCACACAGAGTAAGAAAATGGAGACATAGGGATTCAGTGACAGTAAGTTTATAGGCTTTGCTTTATTGAAAGTTCACAGTTTTGTTTTGTTTTGTTTTTTTTAAGATTTTATTTATTTGACAGCGAGAAACACAGCGAGAGAGGGAACACAAGCTGGGGGGAGTGAGAGAGGGAGAAAGGCTTCCCGCCGAGCAGAGAGCCCGATGTGGGACTCGATCCCGGGTCTCCGGGATCATGACCTGAGCCGAAGGCAGTCGCTTAACCAACTGAGCCACCCAGGTATCCCGAAAGTTCACAGTTTTTAAAGCTCCATGGAATTCTAAATGTAGGAAATTCAGATAGCTTTACCCATAAAGTCTAAAAGCAATTTCTAGGCAAACCAAGAGCATTCAAATAAAATAGATACGACGATTGGCACTTTAGTTACAAAGCTGATTTGATGTACTATGTTAAGAATCTCAAAAAGCAAACAGAATAAAACTTTCATTTTTCTCTTTCATTCATAATTAACAGTATTCTATAGACTATATGTAATATATCACTCACTAAATGTAATAAAAATTTTTGGTTCTTAAACTGCTAAATAATTTAGGGATTTGATATAATATAGAGTTGGTTATGCTTACTGGATCATTTCACTTCAAGTGAACAAAGCATGGAAATTTATCTTTGAACAAGAGCAAGTCCTCTTGTGTACAGACTGTAAGACAAAATTCCATGTATATAAGACAGTATCTATGACGCTCCACTAATTATGCAGAAAAAATTACTAAAGAAGAACTGTCTCATGTACTCAACTAGGTAAGACTCAGTTACCTAGTGAGAGCAGGCCACAGAAGAACTGCACCATAGAAATCATAATTTTGGTGTGGGATATATACAACAATATGCATAACCGTGCATACTTTTTGAAAATGTTCTCCAAGCTATATCTGCTCTGCTTTAGAGTAAATATCCTTTTCAAGTCATGCAAAGAGAAAATTATAAAAATATTTCTTTGGTTACTCAACTGAAGACTTAATAATTCAATTTTTAATCTTATCTGACTTATAAAAACTTAAACTTTCATCCATGAAAATATACATTTAAATTTTAAAGGGAGGCAAAAATGGATATGGGAAAGAAAAATTCTGAGATTACTCTAAATATCCATGTATATCTTTCAGCTATTATTTCCATCAAACTCGATTATTTCAACATTTTATAAAAAGACTACAAAATTATGGTAAAAACTCAATTAAGGGGGATGTCTGAGTGGCTCAGTCGGTTAAGCATCTGCCTTCAGGGCTGGAATAGAGTCCCACATCAGGCCCCCTGCTCAGCAGGGAGCCTGCTTCTCTCTCTGTCTGCCTCCCTCCCCTCCTTGTGATCATGATCGATCTCTCTCTCTCTCTCTGACAAATAAATAAATAAATTTTTTTTAAAAACACACCAAAAAACTCATTTAAGGAAAACAGATTCGTGTTAAGGACCCAAACATATAAGTAAATGATATGACTTCTACAAAAGCTGCTGTTACTCACAAAAAAATAAATACTAAGATGCTGATATTAAACTGTATGTTCATGCTAAAGTAATAAGTACCAAACCTTTGAAACTAAAAAGAAAAAAAGTCACCAAACCAAGACATGCCAGACTTTCTTTCAGAATGTCAGCTGATGAAGTGAAGAAACAGTGAAGATATACAATCAGCTAATGACACTTGTTGTAAGCATATTAAGGACATTCATTTTTTAAACCCTTTGACACTTTGAAGCCACAGTTCCGACTTCCAAGTTTCCTCACTTACAAATAACTACACAATGAAAACTAACACATATCTGTGTAAAATTTTGATTTTTAGGGGTGCTTGGGTGGCTCAGTTGGTTAAGCGACTGCCTTCGGTTCAGGTCATGATCCTGGAGACCCAGGATTGAGCCCCACATTGGGCTCCCTGCTCAGCGGAAAGCCTGCTTCTCCCTTTCTCACTCCCCTGCTTGTGTTCCCTCTCTAGCTGTGTTTCTCACTGTCAAAAAAATAAAATCTTAAAAAAAATTTTTGGGGGGGATTTTTTTAAAAAAGGAATAGTAGGAAGGATTAAACAAAGAATTGTGATGTCAATTGTTTGGGGGGGTTGGTAACAAACCATATCAAACCAAATTTTGTTTAATTACTTCTGATTGCATCAATCCTTGGCAAATCATAAAGCTTTTCATTCACTAAAACAATCATTACCTTTGAAATTACTTGTACAATAGACAATATAACTTAAAACCTTTAACAGGTTAAAACAATTTAAAGATAAAGTAAACAATGAGTATGTTCAAATAAAATATGAAACAAAATAAGGGTTTTATATATTGAAGACAATACTTTTTAGGAAACACCTACTTCAGTGTATAACCTATTCTGCCAATCCAGTTAGTTTTTCTTCACAATTACATATTTCGACCTAAAACTGTAATTTTCTGATCATGTCACAAAGAATTCAAGATTTAAAAAAAAGGGCGCCTGGGTGGCTCAGTTGGTTAAGCAACTGCCTTCGGCTCAGGTCATGATCCTGGAGACCTGGGATCGAGCCCCACATAGGGCTCCCTGCTTGGCGGGAAGCCTGCTTCTTCCTCTCACTCTCCCTGCTTACGTTCCCTGTCTGGCTGTGTTTCTCTCTGTCAAATAAATAAAATCTTTAAAAAAAAAAAAAAGATTAAAAAAAAAAAGACAGCTATAAAATAACCAGGAAAATATAATCTTTTAAAATGTATCTATTTAAAACTTGCCTTTTCCAAAGGTTGGTCCACAAATAAAAATCAAATCACTATTAAAATATAAAAAACATACTTAATGCTAAAAGCTCTTTAATAAAAATGAACTATGAACCCCAAGTTTTGCCAAGATACCAAAGCTATGATAGAAATTACTCAATACCACCTTGAAAGTACTACAAGTTGACTTCTGTCCAAAAATAACAATTCATTCCCTGAATTCCCATTAAGTTGTGCCTAGGAAAAATACATTTTATAAGTCCTCAAGAACATTCACTCCGAAGGATAGAGATCATTTATATTCATCAGACTGTTTTTTCAATAACCCTAATTCTTGGTATTCATGATAAACATATGGTTATGAACCCATTATGGGCTTCTCTCACTCCAACCACAATACTTCTGGCAAATTATTTAAGTGAAGCATTTTAACTGCTAAAGTCAGTTTTCAAATCTGCAATTTAGAAAGACAATCCTTAAAGGAGTGTGTGTGACAGACTAGGAGCTCACTGTATTGCAGAGATAGAGTAATGGGAAATACTCGAATCCAAATCATTGCCTCCTGAACACCACTTACACATCAGCTCAGTCCCTCAACCTCATGCATGAGTACTCCTTAAATCCTCTTCAGCTGACTGGCTCCCACCAGTACCATGCTCGTAACAGACCATGGTGGAGAAAATTAAATTGTACACAGAAAGGGAAGAATAACCATACTGCATGTAAAGTAAATTTGGAAGTATTCCCCTTGGAACTTCAAATTGGGTTGCTGCTATTATGATGTTAGCTGCTTTTAAATCTTTTCACAAAGGAATGGGCCATGGAAAGGAATTCAACATGCCCGTAGTATGACTGATGGGAGAGGCTTTCCAAGCCTGAAGGACTAGCTTTTCTCTGTTTGCCTTTTTTTAAAAAGTATCATCACAATGAACTTTTGTTTTTCAGACGTTTGGCGCGTGTTCTGCCATTTCCTTTCACATCTTTCCTAAAAAGGAGTATTTTCTGTATTGACTTGACACTGAAAAGGATGAACGGTCCAAAACACAAAACTTTTTTTCTTTTAGAAGAATCTTAATGACCATTTTTATGCCAAGGGTTTTGCCCAATTTTTAAATCTTGGAAAAGCTTAGAAATAAAATTTTAAAGTTTTAGCTCCATTTATAACCAGACTGTATAATATGTAATAGTATCAATACCTTTAGTATACTGCGATATTATGTAAAAACGTAACTAATATGTATTTAGCTATGGTATAAAGTTACCTTACTAAAAGAGAATATCATGTGTAACAAAGGTACTAATAAAGTAACTTTATGCATGTAAGAGACAATGAAAGGACAGAATGTGAATATGAGTTTAGAACTCCAGTAGACAATTTAGACAATTACCCAGTGGTCATCTAGCAAGAGGAGGATGCGTAAATTGTTAGATTTTATCCCTCTGTCCTTTAGTTGTCAAATGAGTATCTTACCACTCTGCACTGCACCCTGATGACTGAATATTAACACTCAATACTTCTTTCTCTATCCTCTCTGTCTACTCTCTTCCTTGGAAGTACAAGTATTAGTCTAAAGTATTAGACAATAAAACATCATAAACTCCTTTGAAGTCTAGGTCTATATTTTGTGCACCTTCACCATCCCCACTACCAACAAATATTTTTTGTGAGGCAGACGACACAGTAAGTCAGTGCCCCAGATAATGTAGATAACCCCACAAAACAGAGAAAGTTTATTTATACATATATATATATATATATATATATATATATATATATATATATATTGCTGACCATACCTATACATAGTCTGTTGACATCAGAGGGGTGCTCTACCAGAGATTATTTAGATTCTTTATTAGTGAAAAAATGTGCTAGCTAATTTACCAGCACGGATGTGGAATCAGTGAAAAGCTGAGTCTCCCTAAGAGGGTAAATCAGCCCAAATTTCCATGGTAGCCACCAAGGATGGTAAAAGGAGGTGAAGAGCCATGCTAACTTGGGGAAAGGAGGTACAATAAGACCCTTTGTGTTTTGAGGATTTCCTTTGAGTTGATCCTTGAGTGGCAGGCACAGTGGAAGAGATGGCAATGAAACCAGAGCTGCCCCCATATTCCTGGAAACACCTAGCATCCCTCCAAACTAACCCAAGGACCACCAATGTGGATCATCAATGACCAGTCTGTACCTACAGAAGTGGGATCTGCACTTCTGAAGAAGTACTGCAGCCTGGGTATTACCTCTCCGATTATGCCAATAATCAACAGTTGGGGTAATGAGCAACAGTGGAAACCCTAGCATGACCAGGCTCCATTCCTGCTGTGTGTTCTACAGGAAGAAGGCTGATCTGTTCCTCCCCGCCTCTACATTAGACCAATGAGCACAGAGATTTCAGAACAATTTAGGCAGCAACAGGACAGGTCTAAGAAGAGATACTAAGTTTCATTTCAATAAAGCAATGAGCTGCTCAACTGGATGAAAAACACATTTTAAGAAAAAAGCAATAAACCTGACCACACTTAAAGGCTGAGTTTTTGGAACAATTCATGCTGGTTATATGCAGCACATATTTCTGTGTTTGAGTATTTTATTTTTGCAGACATATGTGCTTTTGTCTGCTTTCATTATTTTTTAAAATTTTTATCATTAAAATATAACATAGACTGCTTTAATGTTTTTAATTTGGACTAAAAAATCTTTCCCTTTTTGGTATGCAAAACAACTTCTCAAGGATAAAAAAATAAAAAAAAAACAAAACAGGCTGATTTATGTGCCAGATGTAAGCAACATCTTTTCTGACTCCTGGTAACATTCTGTTGTTTATTTGTTACCACAACCTTCTCTCATGGGAGTTTACAGCAAATCACAAAAGCATCAGACTTCTGTTGACTATCAAGAGCAAGCGGATGCTTCTAATATCCATTGGCCCTTGTGGTCTTTACCAAAGGGTGAATCACAAAATGTCTGGCAAGCAACTCTGCACTGATGGAAATCTTGCCTGGATATTCCTTTATTTGCAAGTGCATGATATTTGTCTTCCTAATTAATCACATGATTTTACTTGATCAAGTTAGAAAAAGCCTTTGGAATAAAATGAGCTTAAATTTGTTCTGTAACAAATACTGTTACAGGTAGAAGGCAATATACAAATGTTTAAGTGGTACATAATTCTTATATATGAAAGCCTGCAGGTTAGCAATCAGATGAGAAATTGAAGAACATGTAATGGACTCCCACTTCCAGACATGACAGGGTCACTGACACCAGACTTGCTCCCCACCAAAATACAATAAAACTACTCAAAAATAGATGAGGCAACTGTGTTCAAGCAACAGACAGGAAACACAGAACTTTGATCCTTGAAGCAGCGAGCCCCGTGTTGGGACATGGCTTTCTGCCACTTTGGGCCATGGCACAGGGAAGTGGAACCCAAGCAGAGCTCAGCAGTCCCACAAAGCAGAAGAGCCAGAGATCCGACCTGGCGAGCTGAAGCAGCTCAAAATGTAGGACAGGGTACCAAAGGGGAGAATACTGTGAGGTGAAAAGGTGCTTAATAAATGGCCTACTGGAGAGAGCAAAAGAAGTCAGTGAGCAGAAGACAGATCAGCAGATATATCATGCAACCTTCAGATCAAGAGAAAAAAAGTTTTAGAAGAATAAAGCCTCAGTGACCCGTGAAACAATATCAAACGATTTAATGTATGTGTCAAGAGCTCCCAAAAAGAGAGGAAATGGGGCCGAAAAATATCTGAAGAAATAATGACAGAAAACTTCCCAATTGGGAATCAAGAAAACCCCAATCAGGATATTTCTAAAGTCCTACATTGTGGCACATCCTAAACAAACTGCTAACTAAAAACAAAGAGAAAAATGTTAACACAGCCATAGGAAAAGGTATTATATACAAGGTGACAATGATACAAACTGCAACTGATTTCTCATCAGAAACAATGGGGTCAGAAGACAGTGGAAGGTCACCTTTATGAAGTGCCAGAAAGATATCCTGTCAATTGAGAATTCTATATCCAGAGAAAATACTCCTCAAAAATAAAGACAGCTTTGCATAAAGAAAACTGAGATAGTGCATTGCTGGAGGACCTGCACTACAAGAAGTACTAAAGGAAGTACTTCAGGCTGAAAAGAAATGACACCAGATAGAAAATACATCCAAAGGAAAGAATTATGAGCATGGGTCATAGTAAATATATGGATTAAAAACAAAGAGTATCTTTTTTATTATCTTGATTTCCTTTAAAAACAACTGACTGTTGCAAAATAGCCATATACTGTAGGGCTCATAACACAGAGGGAAAAAATATGATACAAGAACACAAAGAGGGTAAATGAAGTATACCACTGGAAAGAGTCTTACAATTTATATTAAGCAGTACAACATCCTAAGTGAACTGTAATATGTTAAGGATATATATATACATACATGTATATGAAAACATACATCCATAAAAAGCCTCACACAAGAATGTTTAATATTAGCTGGATTCATCACAGTCCAAAGTTAGAAGAAACCCATACGTCCATCAAGAGGGAAATAAATATATGAACCATATATTCAAACATCTGAATACTACCCTGCAAATTACAGAAGAATGGACTGCCGATGTATCAAGAGCATGGACGCATCTTGACTATAAGGTTCCACTTATATTATGTTCAGCAGCAGATGAGAGTACTTTCTGGGGTAATGGAAATGCTCTATATCTTGACAAAGATGCTGATTACAGGGGTATATATGTTGGTCAAAACTCAGAATTATACATTTGTGCATCTCACTATATATAAATTTTACCTCAATTAAAACAAACTGTAAGAGAAGACAAAAATATGAAGAACAAGAATTAAAAGAAAAATATAAGAGGGTCTTCAAGGATAACTGT
Source organism: Spilogale gracilis (assembly GCA_004023965.1). Taxonomy (NCBI): domain Eukaryota; kingdom Metazoa; phylum Chordata; class Mammalia; order Carnivora; family Mephitidae; genus Spilogale; species Spilogale gracilis. The sequence goes on from PITA01007195.1 coordinate 29,487, forward strand.
TCAAGTTCAGTGTTGGGTATATGGGGGTTCATCATTCTGTTCTACTTTTGTATTTCAAATTTTCCATAATAAAAAGTTTTTTAAAAGCAAAGGCAACTAATAATGTATTAATACATTTATATTAATGTATTGTATAATGTATTATTAATAAGCAATATTGTCTTCTATATCTGAAATTTGCTGAGTAGACCTCAAGTGTTCTCAACACACACACACACACACACACACACACACACACACACACACACGGTAACTGTAGGAGGTGATGGATATGTTATTTAGTTGCATTGTGGTAATCATTTCACACTATATAGATATATCAAAAAGCATGTTGCATACCTTAAAAATATGATTTTTTATGTGTGAAAAATAAAGATCAAAAATAAAAATTTTAAATATCACAGTAAAAAAAAATAAGCCAAAATATTCATTTAACCTTTTCCTTATGGTATTTGGATACAAACCTACAAAACTCATTGCCAAATAAAAGACAAAGTTATTAAAGTAATAATTTTCTTAAAAGGGAATGAGGACTACTCAGAAAAACAGTGCTTCAAGATTCTGAAGTTCTTATACCATAAACCATGACTTCAATAATTTTATCTGGGAAGATTTTTTTGAGTGATGATTGTTTATTCATCTTGGAACCAAGTTAAATCCATATTATTAAATTAGCCTTATCTCTCAGGCCAGGTTATGGGCTAAGTCAGGAAGCCATTTAAAGCGGGTGTATCAAGAACCTTTCCTCAGCCCATGGTGCGTGTCTGCCACAGTTCGTTGGCGCCCCGTGCATAGCTCCACTTGGGTGTTCTCTGGTCAGTGCTCTGCAGCCAGTTCCATATTCCTGGGGCTAAGGCTTTTTCCACAGAAGGCTGCTTTTTCACTACCTGTGTGTAGGGACTAGTACCCCCTCATCTAAGCAACTCTGAACCAATACCTCTCAACTCCTGAGCAGAATGATTCCTTGTGTTTTACACAGGATTAAGCTCTCAGTGCCCACGGTGGTAGCTGGTGGAGGAGTTCAGAGCGTACCATTCCAAAATCCACCAGTCTGACATATTAATTATTTTGAGTTAAAGGAGCTGAAAACTGGCAGATGCAAGAAGGCATTTTGACCTTCCCTTTTCTTCCTAAAAACAAAATAAAACTCCCATGGAAAAAGGGTCTTGCCTGTACCGGAGGAAGAAAAACATTCTTATCACCAGAGATGGAGAGTAAAGACCAAGGGAGATCTTAACAAGCTAACCTTGTTAAACTATCCTTACGTTCCTAGTCACTGTTTCAAATTAGCTGCCTTAAGCCAAACCCAAAAAGTGGTTGTCTTACCACTTTTTCACAACTACTACTCTTTGTCCAACCTAGTGTATAGGAGTTTGGCTTTAATTGCTTCTTTGGGTCTTCATTTTTCTGATGAAGCTTCCTTTGAACAGGTAAAAATTACTAAATAAAACCTCTATACTTTTCTCCTGTTGATCCTGTCTTATGTTAGTTAATTGTGGGGCCCAGTTGGAGACCCTAAGAGTGTAGAGGAAAAATTGTACCTCCCCAACACTTGCTTAGTAACATACGCTAAGCTGTCTCTACATTCCTCTGTCCTGTCACCACTTCACACCAGTGTTCTGTTCCTCCCAAAAAACTACCTGTGCTTGGTGAGAGGAGGTGGGGAGGGAGGGGGAGACAACATCTAAGAAAAAGGGTACAAAGAATGTTGTAGAGCTATCTTAAGCACAAAGCCTATGGGCCTTAAGGACACAACCAGTGACTGGGATACTAAAGAAAACTTAGAAAGTCTCTGCCTCCATCTTTTCTCTGTATATCTGCTTCATCTTTCTTTCTTTTTCTGTTTCCCAGTCTGTGTGGCTACTTCCCAGCACCTCACAAGATTACACAGCATTGTGCAATAGCCCAGAGAGAAAAAGAGCCTGACTTTGTTTTTCTCGTTTCCCCTGATGTCCCTTACTCTCTCTCCTTCTCCCTCACCAGTCTCTTCCAAAATTTCCAGGAAAAGAACTGTTCTGCTTACAACAGGTAATACCAATCAACTGTAGAGATAAAGCCATGTCACAAGGCAGGAAAATGGCAGTACATTCAATCTAACAGAAAGGGGAAAAGGGGCATCCTAGAAAACGGGTCCCAGTCTACATGGTTGCTACCACATGGGTACTGGCAGACAGCTCAATAGAATCAACCAGATGAGTCATGGATGTGTTCGAGAAACTGTTGAAAACACTGGACCTTCACAGCAACATGGACATACTCATAAACATCACACTGTGCAATTTCAGGGCAAATCATTCATGAAACCCCTATAATTCATTCTTAGATCTAATCTTAAAACTATATATGCATCTAGATTTTTTAAATGTTTCAGATTTTTCAAATACTGGTATAACATTTTCAAATTTTAAATACGAAAATGAAATTCTATTCAAAGATTTTTCAACCACAACAAATGCACATAATGAAATGTTCAGTCTTTCCAGGGAATATAACATGCAGAAATCTATACATAATAGTCTGGACTAGGTAGAAGGGGTTAAAAATCAAATATCAACTGGTGTCTACTGTCATCAAATAGAGAAACACAGAGTCCCTCACTTTTTTTTTTTTAAACTACACTTAGAGTACTTTCCCCATTGTATATGCCCAATATAATAAGACGCTTGGGGGATATGCACCTAGCCCCTTAGCCATTTAAATCATAACATATGAAATTACCTCATAAAGAGATAAAGTGAATCAAATAATTAGTAAGGTCTAGTCCATTGCCACTGATGATGGCCTAGAAAGAAAAAAAATCAACACACGGCTCAAGTCAACAGTTTCTATTCAAAATACAGCTAGTATTGTATATAATTTTACTCAAAACAGGCAAAACCAAACTATACAACAGACAAAAGCTATAGAAATAAAACCAGCAATAAATGCTTAAAATCTATTATGCAACAGGTGTGATATAAATTAAAAATTAGATGCAAGCAGTCAGAAAACCTATAATCTTCACTGGTTATTAGGAAGCAATCAATGATATTAGTAGCACATCCTTAACCTCTAAGAGTATATAATGGAAGGAAATGACCACATTCCACCACAAAATGCTCTTATATTACAGGAAAAAACAGAATAATAGAATACAAAGAATAATGGTTTAACAGAATTGTATTTCTCATATGCTCTTTAAATATATATAAAAAAGGAGCTTCTGAATACAGTATTATATCCATGTATTTGGATTTTACAATAGATCTCGTAGAAGCTTCCTATATAAGAATATGAAAACCCAAAGTATTATCTTTACTGATACATTTCCTAGGCATTCTCTAAAAGAGAATCTAATTTCCTGAATATATAAACTTGATGAAAGCTACAATGATAAAACACCACTGAGCCTGATTACATACAATAAACTTTAAAAGAAAGATCAGATTCCTACACCATACTGAAATTTTTTCTATTTACTATCGTTGGAAAATGTAAGACAGTAATTATATAGGGTTAAAGAATTTTTTAAGCAGCCAACCACTGCACTATTTTTGTAAATAATACTGAACCTATATTAATAAGGTCAGCACGTAAAGTCTAAAAATTAATGAGTTACTATGTTTCACTTGGAAATGTTTGTACTTGAAAGACTTCAGAAAAAATATTTTTTATATCACAAAGAAATATTAGAGATTTTTTCATTCATGTATTAAGCATGAGTAGCTTGCATCATTCTCATGTGACTCTGAAGTTCCACGACAGGTACTAATTTGTAATTCTGGTTGAGTCACACATTTCACCTGGATACACTAAGAGACTGGTTGGTGTTCCTGAGTTACTAAGAAATAATCTTTGACAATGTGACATCTGCATTTTTTTCCGCTCATTATTGACTGCAAAGTAATTTTCTTATAATATTTAAGGCACAAGTTCTTAAATTTTTTTAACATACTTCACCTTTTTTTTTTTAATATGGGAAATGACATATGACAGAATTTCCAAATGTGTGGATTCACAAAGGAAGGCCCCTTTATGCCCCCTATAAGACAGTCAATGGGTTTAATGGTAGCTGAGAAGAATGCAGAATTTCATACATATGCATATCACATTCTAGGAGGATGTTCAGTAGGCAGAACTGACAATTAGTTCTAGGACTCAAACTTAAAATTCTGCTATGAAATTCTAGTAAGATTTATTAAATCAAAGTTGATATATATCAGTTACCTCCCTTGAGAATGACAGAAAACACTGTATTTCCTTTCTAGGTACTAAAATGATTACATCATACAAAGTTTATCTAAATTTTCTTATGTAAAATATTCAGAACTGAATTACTTTTTTTGTATAAATATTTCACCACAGGAGTGACTTGAAGGGGAACTTATTGCAACGCATAATTATAGTAATTGTAGCTAAAAACATAAATGCCACTTCTTATGTCGCATCAGGTAAAAGACCCTTAGGCACATTTCACCACATTGCTTAGTTTCATCTTCAGACAAATATCTCAAATCACAAATATATCCAGAGCGCACTGCCTAGACACACAGAGAGGAACAGAAATAAAAACATACTCGTAAATGACAAGAAAGTACTGTGTGCTACAGACTATGATTACCTGGAGGTAGGAATTGCAGTTGGTTATTAGCTAATCGAAGATGACGTAAAGCTCTTAGACGACCAATTTCTGGGCAAACAATTTCTAAGGCATTGTCACTAAGATCCAAACACTGGAGTTTTACGAGGGATCCAATGGCTTCAAAGAGAAAAAAAAGATAAAGACAAAATTAATTTGATCCAAGTGTTATGACAGATCTTTAATGCAAGTTTTGCTAATTAAAATATCTTAATATCCCTGCTGCTATTGCACAACTAGTAAAAACATAGATTAAAGTAAATTTTATAGGAGTGATAAGAAATAAGACCTTGATATAAAATATGAAAAGTTAAAAAGCACAAATGAAAATGTTACAATGTAAAGCACTGCTTGAATAAAAAAATGATGAAACGATATATAAGGTGTTTTTGTCTAACCAAAATTCTTAGCTGGATTTATTAAATTTAAAATTTAAAAGGGTGTCTGGGTAGCTCAGGCAGCTGAGTGACCAACTTCTGATTTTGGCTCAGGTCATGATCTCAGGGTTGTGGGATTAAGCACCATATTGAGCTGCACACTTGGCAGGGAGTAGGCTTGAGCTTCTCTCTGTCCTTCTCCCTTTGCCCCTTCCCTGCACACATGCGCTCTCTCTCTCTCTAAAATAAATAAATAAATCTTTATTTTATTTATTTTTGTTTTGTTTTTAATGTTAGTCACCATAAAGTACATCATTAGTTTTTGAGGTAGTGTTCCATGATTGTTAGCATAAAACGCCCAGAGCTCCATGCAATACATGCCCTCCTTAATACCCATCACCAGGTTAAATCTTTTTAAAAAGATGCTATTTTTTTATTTTAAAAAAGATGTTATTTTTAAAAAATTGCATTTTAGGGTGCTCACTCAGTCTGTGGAGCATGTGATTCTTGATCTCAGGATTTTATTATTTACCCAACGACAATTTATCCAGTAATAATTGAGCTAACCATTTTAACCGTTTTAGACTTATTTAATCAAAAATATTAACTGAACTAACTAATCTTTGAAACTAATAAATTAAAGATGCTTTATATGTAAAATTCCCTAATACTCCAATCAAAATTTGTTCTATTATAAGGGAAAGCATAAACTATGGTACCTCCTAACTAAAAACTGGAAGTGGACTTACCTTCTGGAATCACAACTATGTTATTTGAGTGAAGGTACCTGGGGAGAAAGAAAAAAAAAAAGTTGCTATCATCTAGTACCTTTGCTAGATAACCAAGCTATAAAATGCTCACTTAGAGATTTATCAAATATAAACGGACCAAAGCTTTCTATCATACCCTACTCTAAGTGCATGACACAAAACCCATGGTCATCACAGATAACTATTTTATTGAGAATGATATTTTATGCTGGAACTGCAAATATTAAGCCTATTTACTGATTTAAGTTGCTATTTTAGAATAAAAACATGCATAGCAGATATATTTTGAGGTTTTTTTTTTAAACTCAATAAACAAATTACTATTTGTTCTAGTTCATTTTAAAGTGTTCAGGTTTTCAGAAAAACACATATTGCGTAAGGAAAATCAATACTTATTACATAAATGAAAATGCAACTTTCAATTTCTAAAGGATAACCACAAAATAAAACATTTCCCACTAATACACTGAGAATCAAGAATGGAGAGATTAAATAGTGATCATTTACAGCAGTTGTAAAAATACTCAACTGTCAAGCTCCATAATTTCTTTCACAGCAAAAGGAATCTCATAAACAAGAATCAAATTCTTTTCTTAAAAAAAAAAAAAATTATCCCCGCTGACAAGTCCAGACAAGTCTCGTAAATACCACTTTTCCCACTGAAGTATCTTCAGCACACTCTGGTGGACACTTCCTGCAATCAGCAGAGGCCAGCTGTTCAGAGCAGAACAAGTGACAGCTGAAGATCACATAATAATTTTAAAATAAATTTGTATCACTCATTTTGAGACAAGAGATCTGGATTTTTTACATTTTCAAATCTATTACTCTATTTGTTATATTTCATAAATCAATCTTCGTAAATATTTCAAAAGAATTTTGAATTTTTTTCATTTTTAAGCCTAACATCAAATGTTAACATGTCACTGACACAAAATAAGAAAGACACAAAAGTAATGCATTTAAGATTATTTAATGCTACATTAAATAGATTGTGTAGGTATTAACCTGATGGGCCTAACACAATTTAGGCAATTATTCCATTCTATCGTATATTTTATTCCTTGTTTTGTGTATATAAAATGATTTCACATTTTAAAATCAATATTATTTAAGCACTAATTTTAGGAAGGAATACCTAACTGCTTTATCAGATGGCTCTTAAAATTTCTATGGTGCCAAAAGACCGTATGTAAATAAATGTGTAAGCACACAGGCATACCTATACACACATTTGCATTTGTTACACAAAATTCAGGGTACCTGGACACCAAAATAAAGAGACAACTGGTTTTTCAGTCACCCACAAAATATTTGCCTAAACTCAAGTCCTACATATGCAAAAGGACCTTAAAATCAATGCCCAAACCAAACTTGAACTAAAGTGTTTTCACTGTTATGAATGAAAATAAAAGGTATGTTTTAACACATTAAATTTACCTACATTAAATGAAGATGCAGTCTACAGAAAGAAGAGAATGTTCCTAATCCTAACTACAAAACATGTATGTGCAGGACCACCCCCAAGCGAGACACCATCTCAACTCCTCAAGTTATTCTGCCGTGCAAATGATAATCATCACTGGTGGGATGATCAGAGAACAGGCTCTGGAGCTGGAATGAGTACACCTCAGTAGCCATGTGCCCAAGGGAAAATTACTCAGTTCTCCCTTTCATAATCTATAGAAGGAAAGAATAACACCAAAAACATCAGGATATTGTTAAGGATTAAATGAATCAATAAATGTAAAGCTCTTAGAACAATCAAGAGTACCATCAATGCCACTGCTATTGTCCTATTATAGTTATTGTGAGTCATCTATAATCAAAGGTTTAACAATTTTAAGTCACTTCTCTTGTTTTCTGTAATTTCAAAGTAGTTGAAATGTTGGTATTTCTTTTTTAAGATTTTATTTATTTATTTGACAGAGAGAAACACAGCAAGAGAGGGAACACAAGCAAGGGAGTGAGAGAGGGAGAAGTAGGCTTCCCTCAGAGTAGGGAGCCCCATGCAGGGCTCCATCCTGGTTCTCTGGGATCATGACCTGAGCAGAAGGGAGATACCCAACCACTGAGCCACCCAGGGGCCCTGAGAGAATCAACATTTAATTGTCAAGCATTCTCTGTCAAATGATTGTCTTGACAAGTATGCTGTGGCTATATTTTCACCACAAAAGAAACTCTTGCTTTGGTCTGACTCTTCTCTCTTCCATTTCCTTCTTAAGCACAGGAGAGATTTATTTTTGCTTCTTACAAAGAAGAAGCCAGTATTAAATACGGCCAGTTTAGGAATTAGAGAAATTATTTAGAAGTTGAAATACTAAAAAGATCTTGTTACAAAGCAGTCTCCAAAACACTGCAGTTCCACAACAGAAATACAAGGTGGTCCCAGTGCCAATGCTGATTCCACACAAAGAGACTAGCCAGGAGAGCACTTCTAAACATGTTCGCATTGACTTAATTTACTAATAGCTAGTAATGGCAGGCACCTAAGCTCTCGAGAGTTTTTAATATCTACTAGTGCTAAGGAACCTGGACTGGATCCTGAAGGAAGAACAAAGCAGCACTGGGGGACTTTGGAGGATCTAAGGCTGATTTAGCACAGGTGGGCTCAAAGGAGAGCGTTCTCCTAAGGTCTGAGCCCAGAGCACCAGCAGGGAGGGTAATTTATACCCTTCTACTTCCGCATGAAATGTTGGTATTTCAATGTAACTAGTTTTCATCACAATCTCCTATAGTGCAGGAACTTTCATTCATTGCTGGCAGGAATGCAAAATAATACGGCCACGTTGGAAAGTAGGTTGGCAGTTTTTTAATAAAATTTGATACAGACATTTACTTAATAGTGATATGCCAATGTTGGTTTCTTATTTTTGACAAATGTAGCATGAAATTTTAAGATGTTAACACAGGGGGCGCCTGGGTGGCTCAGTTGGTTGGGCGACTGCCTTCAGCTCAGGTCATGATCCTGGAGACCCGGGATCGAGCCCCACATCGGGCTGCCTGCTCTGCGGGAAGCCTGCTTCTCCCTCTCTCACTCCCCCTGCTTGTGTTCCCTCTCTGCCTGTGTTTCTCTCTGTCAAATAAATAAAATATTAAAAAAAAAAAAAAAAAGATGTTAACACAGGAGAACTGGGTGAGAGGGGTACTAGAACTCTGTACTCTTTACAACTTTTCTGTAAAAATAAAATTGTTCCAAAATAAAGAAGTTGATGTTGTTTTAATTTTAAAAAGAACAGGCTTTTATTTCCAGCCATGATGGAATAATAGGGACCAGATTTACCTGGCTGCTATAAGCAACAGGAAAATTAGATGGAATATATGAAACAATTATTTTCAGATATAAAAAACAGGCAATTAGGATTATGTTACCTGAGAGAGAAGAAACAAGGCAAGCCACACAATGTCTCTAGCTTTCTACCTGGAGGCAAACTGTGAACTGTGGTGCATGAATGGGATCCCAAAACAAAGTACGTGTAAGTCTCACTGAGCTATGGAGACACAAGTCAGAATTCATGGAAACTGAGGCAGCTGGAAGTTGTGGGGGTAGTGGAGTGAAGTTCTGCAAGAGAGGATGCTACAAGCAAGAAAAAAAAAAACCTTTAAAAATTTAAGTAAGGATCCTGACTCATTGCTGAATTCTAAAATGTAGCCTAGGCAAAAAGTGATGGAAAACCTATCAGCTGAGTGGTCCACAGAGCTCATACAGGACTGAAGGCATTTAAGTTATGAGGACCAAGTGTACCAAGCCCTTATTGATTATTCAGCACACTCAAATCAGATCCTATAAAGGGCATGCCATAGTAATAGCGTTAAACTAACCCTAGAGTAAAGGGTTACTCTAGACCTGTCCTAATGAAGTGTAAACACAAGCCATGAAAGGATCAAACTAAATTGCAAATAACCTCATGCCAGAATAAAGCACACAAAAAAAGAAAAATGACAAAGTCTAGAGACTCAGCAATGTAAAACTTGTAAGGTCCAGCGTCCAGTCAAAAACTATTAGATATGCCAATAAATCAAGAAAATGTGATGAATAACCATGATTAAAAACAGTCAATACCAGCATATCCAAGAAAACAGAGATAATAAAAACAGCAAGCAAGGACATAAGAACAACTATAAGAAGTATATTCAGGCATTTAAAGCAAAGTATGAACATTGCAAGAGAAGTGTTAAAATATGAAGAAGAACCAAACAGAACTTCTAGAGATCAAAAATACAATGAACAAAGTGAAAGCTTCACTACATGGGGCTGACAGCAAATTAAAACACTGAAGGAAGAGAAATAAAATTTGTCCATACTGAAGCACAAAGAAGAAAAAAAGAACGAAAAGAACTGAAAAGAGTGTCAGTGATTAACCAAAAATATTAAAGAGTCTAACAAACCTGTAACAGTCTAGAAACATAGACCAGAGAGAGGAGTACAGAAACAAATATCTTAAGAAATAACGTCAAAAAATGGCTAAATTTGATGAAAACTATAAAGACAGTTATGATGAGAACTATAAAGACAAATCCAAGAAGCTCAAAGAACATCAAGCATAAGAAAAAAGAAAACCGTAACAAGGTATATCAAAATCAAATCCCTGAAAAATAGTGTAAAAATAAAAATCTTAGAAGTAGCTTATGGGGAAAAAACACATTACAATATGGAGAGGAACAAATATATAAGAACAATAGCAGATGTTGCTTCAGAAACTATGGAAGCCAGAAGAAAATGAACATCATAGAAGTGCTGAAAGAAAAAAAAAAAGTCATCAAGAATGGCAATTCCAGAAGACCAAAACAAAACTTCAAAACTAGGAAGATGAATGAAAACAAAAACTGTAAGACTCAGAAAAACTAATGTGAGATTTTTCTGACAGGAGAAAATCTTCAGGGCCTAAGGTTAGACAAGGAGTTCTTAGAATTGACACTAAAAACATGGCACATAAAAGCAAAAATTGATAAACTCGACCTCATCAAAAGGTAAAACTTTTGTTCTGTAAAAGAACCTAAAGAGGATGAAAAGACAAATTTACACATTGGGAGGAAATATTTGTTAACAACATCTATAACAAAAGTTTCTATAATATTTAAAAGCTCTTAAAACTCAAGACTAAAAATCCTAATAGAAAATGAGCAACAGACACATGTCACTGAAGAAAAAATACAGATAACCAATAAATACTTGAAAAGATGTTCTGTATCATTAACCACTAGGGAAATACAAATGAGAGCCACAATGAGAAACTAGAACAATCACATCTTGCTGGGGATTAAGGTAAAAAGGTGCAGCCAACCTGGAAAATTCTTTGGCAATTTCCTAGGAAAACTACAAATTCAGAGCAAAAGTGAAAAAGAAAGGATCTCCAAAAATTCTTTAACAAAAAACCAACAAGAATATTGGTAAAAATAAGTTTATGTACAAAACTCTGGAAATTAACCAAAGTGATACAGGGAGCATTTATTTAAGAAAAATGGCAAAATCTCAATAAGCACAGTGAGCTGTGAACTGTGGAGCATTTTCACTTACTCTCCAGTTCTGCAGAAGCATGGGATAAAAAGCAAAAGCAAAAATCAAACAAAAAAATCTAGTGATTAATCACTATCAATCAAAGTGAGAAGCAGCAGACTGGCTAGCACCCGAAGGGACAGAACTAAGGTACAGCTCACTCCCAGAGAACTGTAATCACTTAACTTGTTTCCCAGTTCCCTGGAAGACCCCACTTTTAAAACTGTTTTTAATTTTCTCTGACTAGAAATTTGCCTTTCCCCCAGCTGAAACAAATTATGGACAACTGTTTAACTGCACAGCCACCTGAGCCAATAGATAACAGCTGGAGCAAACAATAGGCAACCAAAACCCTTAGATGGAAAAGTTGGGAGCTCTGAAAAGCTCTGGTATATTTCTGGAAATGGAGAAGGTCTAAGGCAGGTCCAGAAATGTGCAAATGCTCAGGAAAGAGTTGAAAAGACCCTAAGCAATCACCTCTGCTGAACTTGAGGCTCCTACATAAGCAAGTGAAGGCTAAGGCAAAGCTGTCAAATGCCAGGACGAGAGGTAGAAGTCTACCTCCATACAAACCAAAGCTCCTCAGCAAAGACTGGGAGACTTACTGGATTCAGGCAGCTAAGGAAATCCCTGCCTAATCATTAGTTGACCACTAAGGTAACTGAGAAGAAACTTTAAAAATAATAATAATAGAGAAAAAAGAAAAGGAAAAGAAAGGAGAGAACTCTTTCAATCCATGAGGCCAATATTACCTTGATACCAAAACCAAGACATCACAAGAAGACCACAGACCAATTTCCCTCATGAATACAGAAGCAAAATTCCTCAATAATATATTTTTAAGCCAAATTCAGCAACCCATAAAAAGGATTATATCCCACATCCAAGTGGGATTTACCCCCACTGATGCAAGGTTGGTTCATTCAACATACAAGCATCAATCTATGTAACACACTATACTAACAGAATAAAGAAAAAATGTAACATCTCAATAGATGAAAAAAAGACCATTTGACAAAATCAAACACCCTTTTGTGTGAAAAACACTCAAGAAAAAAGCAGTAGAAAGGAATTTCCTCAATTACATAAAGAGTACCTATAAAAATCTGTAGCTATCATCACACTGAATGGCAAAAGACTGAAAGCTTTCCCCCTATCATTAGGCAGGAGCAACACAAAGATATCTGGTCTACCGTATCTATTAAACATTCTATGGTATGGTCAAGGAAATAAAGCAAGAAAAAGAAAAATAGGGTTGCAGGTTGGAAAGTAAGAAATAAAGCTTTTGGGGTGCCTGGGTGGCTCAGTCAGTTAAGCACTTGCCTTCAGTTCAGGTCCTGATCTCAGGGTCCTGGGATTGAGCCCCAGGTCGGTCTCCCTGTGGACAGGGAACTTTCTTCTCCCTCTCCTCCCTGCTCATGCTATCTTTCTCTCTCTCAAATAAATAAAATCTTAAAGAAAAAAAAAAAGGTCATTTCATATACAGATGACATGATCTTGTATATAGAAAATCCTAAGGAATCTACCAAAAAATTAAAATAAAATAGCTAATAAATGAGTTCAGTGAGGTTGAAAAATAAAAGATCAACATACAAAAATCACTTGTATTTTTATATACCAGACAATGAGTAATTCTAAGATAAGTTGAGAAAATCATTCTATGTATAACAAAAATAAAAAAGAATACTAGGGAATAAATTTAACAAAAGAAGCTCAAGATTTTTACACTGAAGTGTTCAATGTTCAAAAAAAAAATGCTGAAAGAAACTGAAGACCTAAATTGAAAGACATCTCACATTCACAAAGTAGAAGACATAATATTATTAAGATGGCAACACCCTACATAATGACCTAAAGATTCAATGCAATCGCTATCATCAATTGCAGATGACTTTTTTCCTTTAATAATCTGAGAAGCACATGTTAAATCTCGCATAGAAATGCAAGGGACTTAGAAGAGCTAAAATAATTTTGAAAAACAAGGATAATGTTGGAGGACTCACACTTCTCAACTTCAAAACTTACTGTGCAGCTACAGTAATAAAGTTTGTATGCTCCTGGCAAAAAAGACACAACATATACATAAAGGGAATAAAATTGAGAATCCAGAAATTTGTCCACATATCCATGGCCAGATGATTTTTGACAAAGGTGCTGAAACAATTCAATGTAGAAAGAGTATCCTTTTCAATAAATGGTGCTAAGATATTGGACTTGCACATGCAAAACCGAAGTTAGACCTTTTTACAGCCTACACAAAAATTAACTCAAAATGGATCAAAGATCTAAATGCAAGAGCTAAAATTATACAACCTGAGTAAGAAAAACAATTAAATTACATCTTCATGATGATGGATTAAAAAGTTTCCTAGATGTGATACCAGAACACAAACTACCAGATAAAAAAATTATCAAGAAAATGAACAGATAAACCACAGAATGGGAGAAAATATTTGAAAAGCATGTACCTGATAAAGTATCAAATATATACAGCATTCAAATATATAAATTATGTACCTCAAATATATAAAGCTATCTCAAATATCTAAAACAAATATAAAAAGCAATCAAATAAAGAGCCCTTATAACTCAACAACAGAAAAACAAATATAATTTTAAAATGAAAAGATTTGAATAAACATTCCTCGAAATAAATATACAAATAGTCAGTAAACCCATAAAAAGACATCATTAGTCAGAAAAATACAAATCAAAACTATGATACCAATTCATACCTACTAGGAAGACTAAAATCAAAAGGAGAGAAAATAACATATGTTGATGAGGATATGGAGAAATCAGGATCCTTACATATTGTTGATGGAATTGTAAGATGATGCAGCTTTGGAAAACAATATGGCAGTTCCTCAAAAAGAACTTAAACAGCTTAGCAATGCAATTCCACTCCTAGGTATAAACCCTAAAGAACTGAAAATATATATTCATACACAAACTTTTACATGCATTATTCAGCATAGCCAAAATGTGTGAATAACTCAAATGTCTATCAACTAAAGACTGGATAAACAAAGTTACACATCCATAAAAAAAAAGACTGAATTCTGAAATATGCTGTAACATAGATGAAGCCTGAAAACATGCTATGTTAAAGCAGCAAGACCTAAAAAGCCACATATTGTATGATTCCATATATGTGAAATGTCCCGGACAAGCATAGCCATAGAAATAGAAAGCAGATTACTGGTCACCAAGGAGTTATTAGGGATTGAAGGAAGGGAGGAATGAATGTTAAATGGGTTTCTTTTGAGGTGATGAAAATGTTCCAGAACTAGATCGTACTAATGGTTGCTCAACCTTGAGATTATACTAAACACCACTGACCTGTACACTTAGAAGGGAGAATTTTATAGTATGTGAATTATATCTCAACAATAACAAAATGAAACATGTAATTACCATATGACTCAGCAACTGCCAGCCTAGTCATTTATCTCAGAGAAATGAAAACTTATTCACAAAAAAATGTATACAAATACACCAAGCAGCATTATTTATTATAGATAAAAACAAAACCAGCAATATGTTCTTCAATGGGTAAATGGTTGAAGAATCTGCATTACATCCATACCATGAAACAGAATTCAGTAACAAAATGACAAAATGATAGAGATGGAGAACAGAGTAGTAGTTGCCAAGGTTTGGGGGACCACAGAAAATATGATTATAAAAGGGTAGCTCAAGCAATCCTTGCAGTGATGAAAATACTCTCTCTGCTTTGACTATGGTAGTGATTACACAAAGTACACATGTGATTAAACTGCATAGAACACACACACACTCACACACACACACACAAACACACACACACACACACACACACACACACACACAGAAATGAGTACACAGAAAATGATGAACAATGAGTAAGATAACACCAGTGTCAATTTTCTGGTGCTGATCTTGTACTATGTTTATGCAAGACGTGAACAGTAGTGGAAACTAGAAGAGTACACAGGATCTTGCTGTATTATTTCTTACAATTATGTGTGGTTCCAACATTATCTCAAAATAAAATTATCTCAAATTAAAAAAAAAAAGATGGAGAAAAACAGACTGTATTCAGTTAAACCAAATCTGAGAGAGTAATAGGAATTAATATAAAAGACAACTTTTCTCATTTTAAATTTCTTCAAATAAACAATTTAAATTCAAAGTTAAAATAATGACTTCTGCCAGTTATAAGATTAGTCTGTCAGCTCCAAATCTACCTTCTATGACAGGTCTAATGCTAGGTTGTCAAAAGAGGGCACTGGAGTGACTCTACCAGATGACAGCAGCAGGAAGGCCCTCCCTCCTGGGGCCAGTAACCCCTTCAATTGTTTATTTGGCACAGGAGCCCAGGCCCAGAAGCGCTCACCTCAGCAGCCCGTTCTCAAACTATGAACCCCTCACCCAGCTCTGCAGCAGCCCCAAACTGCACCACCAGGCCCCACTCTCCTCATCCAGCAACGTCCTGCTACAGACCAGCTCTGACCAGTCTCAGGCAACGGTCTCACCACCCTGTGGCCACTTCTGTGGTAGTTCTGCTCACATTTCAGGCAACTGCCTCCTCACTAGCTAGGCTGCTTCTACAAACCAGCTCCAGACTGCCAAAACCTCCCTGCAGCAGTGAGCTGTAGTATCACAGAGAAGCATCAGCCTAAACCATCTGGGAAGCTCCTTCACCAGCAGCAGACTGTATGTTCTCCTGGCAGCCTAACCTCCACTGAAGAGGTCTAAATATCAGCCTAGGGGATAGCGCGCTCCTAAGTCCTTAGTCCTTTCATTGCCTACTTTCCCTCAGCCCAGAAGTGATACCTGCTTCTTGTACTTACTAATTCTGACTACCATGGAGTCCCTTATCCCCTGTCAGTAGCTAATAACATTTTACTAGTCAACAATTTTTTACATTAATTTTCCCTGTTTAAACTATGATTTCTATCTCCTAACTGGGCCCTGACTGACACATGCATGAAATGCACATATATGTGTATACTGATAGATACACACAAACACATACATGCATAAGACATACAACAGCACAAAGAATGAAGTACTGATGTAAGGTTCCCATGTTATATGTCAAGTGGTATATTATGTGAAGGTGGATTATAACAGGTTAAAGAAGCACCATATAAACCTTAAAACAGGGAAACAGAGTTAATAATTTTACTACCAATAGTGGTAGTAAAATGGGATCCTACATAACACTAAAATAATTTTAAAGAAAGAAAAGAGGGCAGATACAAATAACAGCTGAGACAAACAGAACACAGCTGTAAGACGGTTGACTTAAACTCAACCATATCAGTAATCACATTAAATGTAGCATGATCTAAACACTCCAGTTAAATGGCCCATGTTGTCTGATTGGTCAAAAATCAAAGAACCAACTAATGTTGACTTCAAGAAACCAACCTGCATTATAAAAACACAGAGCGGTTAAAAGAAAAGAGGCAAGTTCCAACTCAGTACGGCAGAATAAACTCTTACTGGACTGATCCTCTGGCAGGTAACAACTAAAATGCTAAAGAACACACACACACACACACACACACACACACACACTCACAACTCTAAGGCACTGCACAGTAAATAAAGACAAGACAATTCTGGCAAAGAGTCTAAACTTAAGAAGAAGGAATGGCACTGGGTAAGTCTGAGTTTTTTGTTTTTTAAACAGCATTTAGTCTAAGGCAGGGTACAGGCAGTTACCATGCAAAGCAGCTAAAATTCTGATAAAAAAACTTCAGTCTTAGTATTCTGGCAAGTAAAGGGAGAATACCAGAAAAAAAGAGCCAGGGAAGGGGAACCCCAAATTCTATTTCTAAACTTTGCCTAAACCAATGGCAACCCCAGAACCATGCAAATATAGAAAAAACTCCAGCTAAAGGTAAAAGAACTGCACCGAGATTTCGGCTGCCCTCCAGGAAACAGTTTACTGCTTGAGTCAAACCAGGTACTGAGACTATTTTGCCTGCTAAAGCAAAAATATCAACACTCTTTGAATGAATAGAACAGATTCCAGTCTCTAAGACACAACATTCCCAATTGCCAGGATATAATCTAAAGTTATTCAACATATGAAAACACAAGAAAATGTGATCCATTAACAACAAACAATGTTATCAAGCTCAAGATGACCAAGATGTTGGAATCAGCAAACAAGGAATTTTTATGTAGTTATTATAACTATACATAGTGATCTAAAGTAATATATGCCTATAATGTAGAGATGGGAAATTTCAGAAGGAAGGACAGAAGGAAAGAACAGATGAATGAACAAAGAAAAGAAAGATCTAAAACTGAAAAAATTACTGTATAAAGCTGGATAACAGAATGAATATGACCAAAGGAAAGAGTTTATGAACTTAAAGAAAGATCAATATAAATTATCTAATCTAAAATGCAGAGAGAAGGGACGCCTGGGGTGGCTCAGTCAGTTAAGTCCCAATGTCTTAGGATCAAGCCGCATTTCCAACAAGGAGCCCACTTCTCCCTTTGCCCCTCCCAGCTCTGCCCTTCCTCCCACCCCCCCACCCCGCTTGGGCGCAGGCGCGTTCTCTCTCTCTCATGCTCTCTGTCTGAAACAAATAAAATCTTAAAAAAATAATAAAATGAACAGAGAAAAAAGACTGAAGGAAACGTGAATAGTGTCTTGGAGGAATGTAGGACGATAGCAACAGATGTAACATATGTGTAAATGGTGCACAAGAAGGAGAAACGGAATAGTACATAAAAAATATTCAGAGAGGGGCGCCTGCGGGCTGTCATTAAGCATCTGCCTTAGGCTCAGGTCATGATCCCAGGGTCCTGGGATCGAGCCCCACATCAGGCTCCCTACTCAGCGGGAAGCCTACTTCTCCTACTCCCACTCCCCTTGCTTGTATTCCCTCTCTTGCTGTGTCTCTGTCAAATAAATAAAATTAAATATATATATATATTCAAATAATGTTGAAAATGTATCAAATTTGGGAAATGACATAAATTCACAGATTCAAGAAGCTCAGCAAACTCCAACATAAATACAAAATTGTACCAAGATATATCATAGTAGCCATGAAAGTAGTTAGAGAAAAATGATATATTAATACATGTGAAAAATGATTAAAATCCCACCAACTTATTATATATAATATACATAACACAGAATTATATATTATTCATTTATATAACTTATTATATTATAGACTTATATATTTATATATTATTTCTTATGTAATGCATATTATACATAATTACATATATATTATAAAAAATACTTTTAAAGGCCTCAAAGAAAAACACTATCAAGTGTGAATGCAATACCACTGTATACATAATACAGTTTGGAGTATTACCTAACAGTCTTTTTCATCTTCGTGATTATTTCACTTTTTTGCCTAAAGGCCTCAAGAATTTTTTTCTTTAAAGTCTGAAAAAGGCTTTGAATAAATTCCACACCCATTACTAATAAAAAGTCTTGAGGAAGTAGAAATTAATGGTGTGGTAGGTTGCCTCCAAAATGGTCCCCATTGATCTCCACTATCTGGCATTTAGGCCCTTATATAATAAGCCTCCCCTTACTGTAAGCAGGACCTACTGACTTGTTTCTAATGAACAGAATACAGCAAAAGTGATGGAATGTCACTTCCATGATTAGGTTAGAAACAGACTGTGGATCCTGTGTTGCATACACTCTCTTTTTTTTTTTTTCTTGCACTGATGGAAGCTAGTTGCCATGTTGGGAACGACAGTACAGAGAGGCCAAATGACAAGGAACTAAAGGGAGTTAGTCCTCTGGCCAGCAGCCAGTGAGGAACTGGGTCAACCTTTAGGCCAACAACCTGAAATTAACTGAATCTTGCCAACAACCTGAAATTAACTGAATCTTGCCAATAGCCATGTAAGTAAACATAGAAGAGGATACTTCTTTAGTTGAGCCTTCAGGAAAAACAGCAGACCTGGGCATCAATCGTGACTACAAGTGTTGAAAGAGGCACTGAGGCCAAGACACCCAGCTAGGCCAAGCCCAGATTTTCGATCTTCAGAAAATAATAAGATATAATAAGTGTTTATTCTCTGAAGCACCCCTACCCATTGTTTAAGGCACTACATTCCACATAATTTGTTAAGCAGAAATAGATCGTTAATACAAGTGAATATTTACTTGAAACAATAGAATACATATACATTCATTGTAAAGCCACTATCCTTCTTTTTCTTTTTTTTTTTAAGATTTTATTTATTTATTTGACAGAGAGAAACACAGCTAGAGAGGGAACACAAGCAGGGGGAGTGAGAGAGGGAGAAGCAGGCTTCCTGCGGAGCGGGGAGCCCGATATGGGGCTCGATCTGGGGTCTCCGGGATCATGACCTGAGCCAAAGGCAGTCGCTTAACCAACTGGGCCACCCAGGTGCCCCAAGCCAGTATCCTTCTTATGAGGAAACCCTGGAGGCATTCCCACTAAGGTCACAAACAAACAAGGATGCCCACTGCCTCAAGCACAATTTCACACTGTTCTGGAAGTACTAAACCAATGCTATCAGATTAGAGAAAATAATTAAAGCCATAAGGTTTAGAAACAAAGAAACAACATTATTCGCATTTTCAGACGTGAGCGTATACCTGAAAAACCCTGAGGAATCAACCATAAAACTAACTCAAACGGTAAGATTCCAGCAAGGTAGCAGGATATAAAGTTAACACAAGAAAACAAATAGGCTCATATATTCAAAAAAATAACCACTTAAAAGAGATAACAGGCAAGAAAATTCATTTGCAATAGCAAAAAGTATATATTAAATGTTTAGGAATAAACTTTAGAAATGTTCAAAACCTATATGAAGGAAACTGTAAAGAACCTAAACACAAAAAGTAGACTTAAAATAATGTTAAGGCACCTCAGTTCTTGAAAACATACACTCTCAAAACCTTGAAAAAATACACGTACATATACATATGTAAAAAGAATGGAATTTAAGGGAGCCTGGGTGGCTCAGTGGGTTAAAGCCTCTGCCTTCGGCTCAGGTCATGATCTCAGAGTCCTGAGATTGAGGCCCGCATCCCGCTCTCTGCTAGGCGTGAAGCCTGCTTGCTCCTCTCTCTCTGCCTGCCTCTCTACCCACTTGTGATCTCTCTCTCTGTCAAATAAATAAATAAAATCTTAAAAAAAAAAAAAAAGAATGGAATTTAAGACTTGATAAAGCAAAAGGGGTAGAAAATTCACCAAAATGTTTAAATCTAATCAAGAGGGTAAAATCAGACAAACCTGTACACTAATTTAAACACACGGGAGGAGGGAAGATTGGGATAATTTAAATATGCAGTGTACATTAAATGATATTACTGAATTTGTATTACTTTTTTTTTAAGAGAGAGAGAAAGAGAAAGCATGAGCAGGAGGAGGGGCAAAGGGACAGGGAGAGAAAATCTTAAGCAGGTGCCATGTCTGGTGTGGCACCCTACACGGGGGCTTGATCTCACGACCTTGAGATCATTACCTGAGTCAAACCAAGAGTGGGACGCTTAACCAACTGAGGCACCCAGGCGCCCCTGAATTAATATTACTTTTAATGCGTGATAAAATTAGAATTATGTGCAAGATTGTCCTTATTCTTAGGAGATATATACTGATATATTTAGGGGTAAAGTATCATGTCTGAAATTTTTGTGTGTATGTGCACGTGACAGGACTGGAAAGGGAAGGAGGGAGGGAGATGACAGGAGACAGAAAGAGAAAGCAAATGTGGCAAAATGTTAACTGGCTAAATTTAGGTGAAGCATATATGGGTATTCATTGTACTATGCTCTCAACTTTTCTGTTACTTTGAAATCTTTCAAAATAAAAGGATGGGGGGGGAGTGGAAATGACAAACTCCCAGCTTAAAATGGAGGTGTAAGGTTAGTTTTTCCTTCCTTTACCTCTTGAAAATCATGCTGAATATTAAAGAAAACAAAAAACAGCTATGCAAATTCCTCCAACAAAATTAGGAGGGAGCTGGAAAGAAAGGGAAAGATTCTAAATATCCGCCTTACAGGTAAAGCAATAGATACTTAAAGTTGATGCACTAAAAAACAAAGGTGTAAAGGTATTATTTGGCATTATGGAGGTAATTGTCAAAAGAACTAAAAAACAAATGAGGTACAGAGAACACAGGGAAGTAGGTTTTCACTCTGTATTTGGAACCTTTTACACTGTTGGGACTGTTTACATCAAGTAACAAATATAGTAAGTAACAGCAATAAACTTTCCCAATTACACTGACTGTCCAGAAGGATTCTGTGACCAAGAGGTTGTACCCAGGGGGGGAAAAGGTATCTTTCATAGTTTTAGAAAGTTTATCTTTACTACCTTAAGGTGAGATATTTAAAACACAAATTTAAATGGTAAAATACTTAAAATATTAGGTTTAGCAGAAGTACCTACACAAACACTATGACCATGACACCAAAAAAAATACATTAAAATAATATATCCTATTATTTCAAATAACTTAAAATTATTTTCATTCTTGTTTCTTAAAAAATTTGAATAAACAGACTCACAGTTCCACAAGGTTTGGAAGCTTCTGAGCAAGGTTTTCTGGCTGAAAATTAAAAACTCAGAATTAAATTTTATTTTTGAAAAATGTATAAACATTCCTAATGAGCTTAAACACAAAGTACTATCTTGGGGCATAAATCTGGAGAAAATAATGCAAAAATAATAAAGCAGCAGATCTGGGTTTTATGCTCAAATAGCTCATACTATAATTTAAACCTATAAATCTGAACACTTAAAATCCGTGTCTCTCAGGGAAACCAGAAACCTTGTATTCTACCACAGTCATGGAAGAAATTAAACTGTCCTTCACAAGACACACACAGAGGGAAGAATGCCACCTGACAATGGAGACAGATAATGGAGGGACTCAGCCAAAGAACATCAAAGATCATTGGCAACTACCAGAAGCGAGGAGAAAGGAACAGATTCTTTCCCTCAGAGCCTTGAGAGGGAACCCACCCTGCCCACACCTCGATTTCGGACTTCCAGCCCCCAGAATTGTCAGAGAATAAATTCCTGTTGTTTTAAGCCCCCTAGCCTGTGTAGTTTGGTACAGTGGCCCTGGAAAACTAACATTCACTCCCATCCAAACTCCCAAATCACATGCCTCGGAAAAAATAAGGGAAATCCCCAGGTGCCAGAAACCAAGACCTAAGGAAGCTCAGGGTAAAGAGAGTGAGCTGGAGCTCAGGATCCAGGGGAGTGAGTGGCAGACCCTGCCATAGATCCTAAGGGGTGTGGTGCGACAGAGATAAGAAACAGGCCCAGGGGAAGACAGATTGGGATGAATTTAGGTACTTTACACAAAGTTTTGGGAGGACTGGCCCTTCCGTGTAAAGATCAGAAATTCTTTTTTTTTTTAAGATTTTATTTATTTGACAGAGAGAGAGAGAGAGAGATATCACAAATAGGCAGAGAGGCAGGCAGAGAGAGAGGAGGAAGCAGGCTCCCTGCTGAGCAGAGAGCAGAGACGCTAGCCTCAATCCCAGGACCCTGAGATCAGGACCGGAGCTGAAAGCAGAGGCTTTAACCCACTGAGCCACCCAGGTGCCCAAGATCAGAAATTCTAATCACAGATATTCAAGCAGGCTTCTCTGCTGGAGGCACCAAGTAAAAGGAAAAGATTCCTGCAAGTAACTGAAAGCCAGCCTCTCTCTCTCTCTCTCTCACACACACACAGTTCAAATTTACACAAAGACAGGAGTTGAGACTAAAGGAACACTCTGAGCCATAAGTAATATATATCTATATCTCTATTTTATTCTACACTCAAACATACTGTAGGGTAGGCTAGGTATCAACAACAAAGAATCAGGAATAGTTTTTTAGAAGTAATTAGGTATGGCTTGAATCCTGAAAGACAAACATAAATTTTCAGAGGTTGCTGTGAGGTGGGAGAAAGAGTTCCGGTTAGCTTCTAGGCACAAGAAGCAATATATGAAAAGGTGAGAGAGGGAGGCATGTCAAGGAAATTGCAAATACAATCTCTTCTGCTTTAACTCCCTAATGGTACTCCTGAATAGATCTCACATTTTCAAAATCCTGTTATAAAAAACAATTGCGTTAGGGGCTCCTGGGTGATTCAGTTGGTTAAGCATTCAACTTTTGATTTTCACTCAGGTCTATGATCTCAGGGTTGCGAGATTGAGCCCCATGTAGGGCTCCATGGGCATGGAGCCTACTTAATGGTTCTCTCTCTTTCCCTCTGCCCCTTCCCCTTCTAAAAAAAACTGTTGACAGAAAAACAAAAGTGAAGACTAGACAGTTTTATATTTATAACAAAGTAATTTTTCATACAGAAACTTAGTAACAATGATTACCATTAGGGAAAGGACTAGGGTTGCTACTCTCCATCTACTTTAGTATTATTTGAATTTTTAACAGTGAACACGTTATGTCTCATATAATCAAAAAAAAGTACATTAAAATATGGTACCCACAGCATAAACTATTACATAATTGAATAATAAATTATAATTTCCCCAGTTTGGGTTATTATTTTTTTAAAGATTTTATTTATTTTCCCCAGTTTGGGTTATTATTTTTTTAAAGATTTTATTTATTTGACACAGAGAGAGAGATCACAAGCAGGCAGAGAGGCAGGCAGAGAGAGAGAGAGGAGGAAGTAGGCTCCTTGCTGAGCAGAAAGCCCCATGCGGGCCTCGATCCCAGGACCCTGAGATCATGATCCGAGCCGAAGGCAGAGGCTTTAACCCACTGAGCCACCCAGGCGCCCCCAATTTGGGTTCTAAACAGAAAAATACCATTAGTTTGGTATCTCTAGGCCATAGGGTACGTAGGTCTATAATGATTTTGCAGAGGAGGGCATAAAACAGATTAGAGCCTACATCTTATACTACGGGAAAACTTTTTAAAAAATCTTGAACAAATAAAAATCCACTGTTTTATTTTAAACAAGGAAATGACATTACTAATTTCAGTTGGCATATTGCTGTATTTAAATTGCAACAGCATCCAAAACTGCTTATATACACAAATATCCTTGTCCTTTTCTGAGAGCCAGATACTCAAGACAAATATTGTTCCTAAGACAACGAGTCATGTACTGAG
This sequence comes from Spilogale gracilis, assembly GCA_004023965.1. NCBI lineage: Eukaryota > Metazoa > Chordata > Mammalia > Carnivora > Mephitidae > Spilogale > Spilogale gracilis. Next base: position 53,846 of record PITA01007195.1, read on the forward strand.
TACGCATTTTTCATAAAATCACTTGCATCTAGTTTTTAAATGCTGATTCTTTTAAGATTTTATTTGTTTATTTATTTATTTGACAGAGAGAGAGAGATCACAAGTAGGCCAAGAGGCAGGCAGAGAGAGAGGAGGCTCCCCGCTGAGCAGACAGCCCAATGTGGGGATCGATCCCAGGACCCTAAGATCATGACCTGAGCGGAAGGCAGATGTTTAACCCAATGAGCCACCCAGGTGCTCCCCCTCCCCCGTTTCTTTTACATGTTTTCATAGCAATATATGCAATGAGTTCCTTCGGGAAAAGTCTTCTCAGGTGTTATTCTTGGATCTATCCAAATCCTCAAAATGTTTCTTTCAGTTATCAGTATCTCCCCTATTAAGGAGAATATGCACTTCCATTCATGGGCATACATACAAAGTTTCCTAGGCAAACTAGGCAGCTAAGGATGGGAGAATGTGTGGAAGGGGGCAGTGTTTTACAAAGGGGGGTTAAGAGGCTTAATAACAGCTGTTTCTCTGAAAAGGAAAGACTTATCCAGGAAAAAACCCTCATCTGTTTTATCTGCAACAATGTATTGCATCTGGCTGACTCAGGACCTAAGGTCATTCTTTCCAGATGCTTACTTGGTGCCATCAAACATTATTCTAATCTTCCCATGAGAACTTAGTTAGCTCTTTCGAACTATACAGCTTCACACATAATTAAGCACTGAATAATGTTTCTCCTGCTAATGGTGCATTACCCTATCTTTATTAATGAGTAGATACACTGTGTTTTTATTTAAAAATAAGTAAGCTCACCTTAAGAGAAAGGTGAAAAAAAAACACACAACAAAAACCAAAAACCTAATCCCTTATTAGTACCTGCCCAAAAAGCCTTGACAAATAGGCGGCCCATCACATGGGCTGTGGCTGACACCTACTGGTAAGAATCACTGTATTATTTCCTACTAGTTAAAAACTGTTTTCTAAATTAAGACAAAATTCTCTTCACCAAAACCCACATTACACTTAGCGAAGTAGTTTTTCTTTACAACTAATGTAAAAGTAAACGTCAGCAAGCACAGTTAAACATAAAATTTACCTCCAATTTTGAATCAATGATGTTTTACTATAACCTTTTAAGGAAAACTACCAACCCCCTTAAATGGGAATGTTTTTATATTGTATTTCTTGGAACCAATACTTCAAATCCATTGCAAACACTACATTCAGTGATGTTCTCTGGTGGGCTTTGGGCACCACTTACTTCTTTTTTCTTTTCCTTCTGGGCACCTGGTAGGATTGCATTTTCCCCTCCAAGCTGGATATAGCTAAATGACTTCCTTTAGTCAGTGAAATTATGTTGAAGTGGTAGTCTTAAAGAGCCTGAACTATAAGAACTAAAATGCACTGTATTCATTAGTTTGAAAGGTGTTGTGACAAAAACTAGAAAGCTTAGCGAGTGTATTGTGTTGGTCTGTGAATGAAATTTTTTTCCCTTCAGTACAAAAACTTAATTAACTTTTTTAAGTTAAAAAGTAAAATTCTGAGGTGAAATACAAAATTACATAAAAGTTCATAAAGTTCATAATGACCACATGATGGAAGCTCCCTGGCTGTGGACCCCACAAACCAGAGCCCCCAAGCAATATGAGAGAGAGTTATGCAGTGTGAGTAAAAGAAATAATTGTGCTGTTAAAAACTGCTAGGATTCAGGATTCAGCAAAACTTGCCTATCCTGACCTCTAAAAACACATTTCAAAAAAGTCATGAATTAAATGTATTTTACTTCTTACAGAATTTATAAAAAGTCGAATGAAGATCGATCTCTACCTCATATATATACAAAAATTAATTAAAAATGGATCAGTGACTTAAATATAACTACTAAAACCAGAAAACTCATAGAAAAGAATACAGGGGTAAATTTTTATCATTGTGCATTTAGCAATGGATTCACAGTTAGTACACCAAAAGCATGAGGAACAACAGGAAAAAAGAGATACAATGGACTTCACCAAAGGTAAAAAAAACTTCTGTGCATCAAAGGATATTATAAGAAAGTGAATTGCAAGAAAGTGAAGACAACATTTAAAATGGGAGAAAATATTTATGAATCATGTATCTGTTCAAGGTCTAGCATCCAAATATATAAAGAACCCTTACCAAAAAACCACCACACAACCCAATTTGAAAATGGGCAAAGGATTTGAATATTCTCTAAATATATACAAGTGGCCAATAAGCACAGGAAGACATATTCAACATCATTAGCATTAGGGAAATGCAAATCCAAACCACAATGCAGTATCATCTCACACCTACCCACTTCAACCCACTGTAATAATATTTTAAAAACTGTAAAAGTGTTGGTGAAGATACAGAAAAATTTGGAGCCCTGGTACCTTGCTGGTAAAGTGAGTCAGCAGTTCCTCAAAACACTAGAGTTACTGTATGATCCCACAATTCCACACCTAGGTATATACCCAAATAAAAGCAGGTACTCAAACATGTAATAGCAGTCCATCTTCATAGCTGCTCTGTTCACAACAGCAAAAAGGTGGAAAGAACCCAAGCGTCCATCAATGGATGAACAGGTAAATAAATTGCAGTATGCACTACAACGGGTACTTACTGAGCCATAAAAAGTAAGGAAGGACTGATGTACACTACAACTTGGATGAACGCTGAGAACACTTTGCTAAGTGAAAAGAAGCCAGACACAGGTCACATATTGAATGATCCCATTTATATGAGCTATCCAGAATAGATAAATCTATAACAACAGAACACAGACTCCTGGTTACCATGGCTGGGGTGTGGAGGGGAATAGGGAGAAACTGCTTAATGAGTGAAGGGTTTTAGTTTGCAGCGATGGAAATGTTTGAGACTGGACAGAGGCAGTAGTTTTACAACACTGTGAATGTACTACTACTGAATTGTTCATGTGCTAATGGGTAATTTTAGATTAACTTCATTTCACATCAAAAATAATTATTTTTAAAAGTTTTATTTATTCGAGAGAGAGCACAATTGAGGGTGCAGAGGGAAAAAGAGAAGTAGACTCCCCGTTGAGCAGGGACAACACCCCCCCATGTGGGGCTTGATCCCAGGATCCCAAGATCATGACCTGAGTTGAAGTCAGACACTTAACCAACTGAGCCTCCCAGGAGCTCCTTTATTATTATTTTTCTAATTAAAAAAAAAATTTAAATAGTTAATGAAGTTTTGGTATTGAAGTAAAAAAGGCACTTCATTTACAAGTCATCACATTACTCAACAAGCTTTCTAGTTGGTTCAGTAATTTGATGCCACTGTTTCTGAGCAAGTGTATTGGCATGAGTTAAGTACTAGATGTCTAAATGGGAACAACTAAGGTAGACCTCTTTTGCTGCCAACGTCATGACCCATTCCTCTTGTACTTTTCTTCCTTTTAATTATATCATATAGCAGTATTTCTCCAAAGAGGAGTTGGACACTAACTAGCAGGCTAACGGGAACAGAGGATAACCAGCACACCTCTTCCTCTTCTGCAGGCTTTCTGGAGCACTGTTACCATTTGCTCCCTAACACCCTTTACCATTTTACCCAGTTGTCTGTTGGTTCACTTCCTGTTAATCACTCATTTTCTTCTTTTTTAATTTATCTCCAAATAAACTTTAAGTGGCCAAAAAAAGCATCAGTCTTGTCTTAAATGCTTGTCCTATTTCCTCGGTGTCTGGAGACAGAAAAACACAGTAGAGTCTCAATACTTGCATCTACTAGCATCACATCTCTGGTGGTTAATTTCTTCTGAAACAAGCAGCAAAAACGAATGGTATTACCTATAGTTTTCATTTGAATTATCCTACGAAGCATTATATACTTTTTGAAGGGAAGAGAGGGGATGCAGGGGGAAGAGGGAGTGCTGGAGAAAGGGAGAAGGGGTTAAGAAGAAAGTACTGGAGAGGACTAACAGCTCACCAGCCCCTCTTGCTAGAAGAAGACCACTCCTAGCAAAGGCTGTGCAATCACTCATGGGTCAAATAGCACTGCAAGATGGGATATGTTTTATAAGCTACCCTGACATCCTGTTTCCCAGAAAAAAATGCAAGCTGACTATGCGCAAATAATGGGTAATCTATTCATAAGCAATACAGAAAAAGATAATCCAAAACATACGTTAGATTTTTATGAGGAAAATACTAATTATTTGGAAATGCGAGCATAACATCTTATTTGTTTTAATGCACCCAAAAGGAAAGCAATGAAAAACTGCAGCAAATATCCAAATTTCTTGGGATATCTGTTCCAAAATAATCACAGGTATCTTATGTGCAGAGTTCATTAAAGCAAAAATTCCACTGGAAATTCACAGGGTTTAATTTGAACACGGAGTGCTTGAATACAAAGCATTACAAATATTAACAAAGCAACTTCGAAAGGGAGAGAAAGGGAAAAAATGAGGCACAGAAAATTCTTCAAATATGTGGACAAATTCTTTTGTTTCTGAAGCTGTCTCTGAGGTACCTAAAAAGAACCCTGAGATAAGTTTTCTTCCCTGAATTACACTACAAATATGTAGCACTAACTATAGTTGCAATTGGACTTTCATGACAAAAATGATAAAATGACTACTGATTTTATTTTTTCTTATTCAAGTTTTTATTTAAATTCCAATTAGTTAACACAACCTGTAATATCAGCTTCAGGTGCAGAATTTAGTGATTCATCACTTCCATACAACACCCGTGCTCATCACAAGCCCTCCTTAATGCCCATCATCCATTTCATCCATTCCTCTGCCCACTTCCTCTCTAGCAACCCTCAGTTTGTTCTCTATATTTAAGAGTCTGTTTTCTGCTTTGCCTCTCTTCTTTTCCCCTATGTTCATATTTTCTTAAATTCCACATACGAGTGAAATCATATGGTATTTGTTTTTCTCTTATTTCACTTAGCATAATACATTCTAGCTCCATCCATGTCATTGCAAATGGCAAGATTTCATTCTTTTTGACAGCAGAGTAATATGCCAGTGTGTGTGTGTGTGTGTGTGTGTGTGTGTGTGTGTGTACACAAGTCATCTTCTTTATCCATTAATCAGTCAATGGACATTTAGGCATTACTGATTTTAATGCATTCTTTCTCTTCCCCAAACACACCACTGGTCCAATAGAACTTTCTGCAATGACAGAAATATCCCCTATCTTAACATTGTCTGATTTAAAATGTGGTTATAATGACTAAGGAACCGAATTTTTAATATTGCTTCATTATAATTTAATTTAAACATTAAGAGCTACATGTGACTGGCAGCTATCAAATTAGTACAGAATTTATATCTTGATACTACCAATTTTTCATGTAAACTTAGTTCTTTTAGATGTAAAATATGAAAAATCTACTTAATGTATGAATAAATTTTTAAATTATTTAATTTTTAAATTATTTTTCTTAGAAATGATATTTATTTAGCATTATAGAGGCTAAAATTATGTTCTTAAAAAATAAAAAATGAAAATAAGAATATTCTAAGTGTCTGCAAAACTGCAGATTTTACTTCCAAAATGTAAAATCTCAAGACCGATATTTTTTACTTAGCAAACACCCATACATAAAATATGCTAAAAATTTTAAAGACTGTACATCCAGTACATTTACAAAACTGAAATATGCACTTGGACTGTGATAGAAATTTAATTACCAAGGGAAACATTTTAAAAGAAAAACAAAATCACTGAGATACCACTTGAATAGCCTCAACAATACTTGTTTAAAAATGCAAGTTACATAAATATCATAAACAAGCACTGAAAGTTAGAGAATCATTTGCTCCTACTTCCCATTTTTTTTAAAAAACCTATTTAATATGCATTCAGTATCATTTTATGAATTCTCAAAGCAACAAGTATACACAAAAATTAATATTAATCACTTACTCCCATAAAGCCAGATGAAACATTAAAAATTGCACCTAGCATGAATAATTCTATAAGACTACAACTTAATTGTTAATCGTGGGGGAAGTGTGTAGCTCAAACTCAATGTATATATTTCAAGTATTTCAAGATACATGAGAGTATATGTATTTGTTGACTGATTTGACGGGGCTAATATTTAGAGACCGGTATCTCATTTTTAATGCACAGGTGCCTCATTTTAGTATAGCAAATGCTTTAAAATGAATTTCAACTTGTGGAAACACATACACAGCAATGGCTTTGAGCCTTTTGCTTGCAAACAGAACCCTTCCAGCGCACAAGGATATGGTCTGGTGTAAGGGAAAGACTCTGTCCCTGTCACTTCTTCCTAAACCCTCCCTTCCTAAGTCCAAAGGCAAAAACTAGGAGTCACAAAGAGTAGGCTAAGTCATGTTCCCCATATTTTAAGAAACTATAGAATGATACATGTTTCTAAAACATTTCTTAAGAAGAGTTACATGGTGGACCTCAGAGGTAAGCCTCAGAGAGGTAACTAGGAAAACTAACTTAACAAGGAACACCTCATTGCTCCTCAGTGGATAAAGGTGGTTAAAATTTAACTAGATGATGCTAGGCTAGAAATGGGTCATCAATAAATAACCTGCAGGATGAAAATGAAAGACTGACTAGATGACCAATGAGGAGACTTGGTATTTGCTCTAACTGGCCGTAAAAGTGACTTTGGACCCATCTGTTAACCTTTTCTAAGCTTACTTTTTCAAAAAGAAAAATTGCCTAAATTATCTGGAAAGCTCCATCTAGCTTTCAAAATCTATGATTCACAAAATGGAAAAAGTTATAGGTCAGACATTCATTTTCCCAACTATTTCAAAGACTTTGGTAACTATTTGACAGGGAACTACTGCCAATTAACCAGTATCAGTGAGGGGGAAAACGATGAAACCTAAAAATTTGTAGGAAGAGCAGCTTTGGTTTATAATAAAACTCATACTCTTGGGGCGCCTGGGTGGCTCAGTTGGTTGAGCGACTGCCTTCAGCTCAGGTCATGATCCCGGAGAGCGGGGATCGAGTCCCACATCAGGCTTCCTGCTCAGCGGGAGGCCTGCTTCTCCCTCTCTCACTCCCCCTGCTTGTGTTCCCTCTCTGGCTGTGTTTCTCTCTATCAAATAAATAAAATCTTAAAAAAAAAAAACCAAAAACCTCATACTCTTCAGGTATATATGGATTACTGAGACAGGATATATTTGTAATGAATGTTTTGCAGGACTGTAACACATATTACACATCAGAATTAAAACACAAAGCATCTGAATGCCTTACCACTTGACATACCATTTCCACACTTCAATTTAAGAAATAATTAAGATGCAGGGCACTTAGAGGGCTCGGTCGATTAAGCACCAGACTCTTGATTTCAGCTCAGGTCATGATCTCAGGGTTGAGAGATCAAGCCCCGAAGTGGGCTCTGTGCTCAGCAGGACATCTGCTTGAGATCCTCTCTGTCTCCCTCTGCCCCTCCCCCTGCTCCCTCTCTCTCTCAAATAAATAATTTAATCTTAAAAAAAGAAAAAGCTAAGACATTTTTAAACAGAACTGGCTCAAGGACAGAGCAATTGTAGTGATTATGGAAGCCCAGCACCCCAGCAGTGGTTGAATCTGGAAGGGTCCAATAAGTTACAGAAAAACAAGAAGCCCCTTATGTTGGAATTCTAAGTCAACCAAACAAAAACAAAATTTAATTCGCTCTCCCAAATTCTTCTGCCACACTGGTTGGCAGGATGCTCTTTTACCATTTCCCTACAGTTTTCCCTTCGAGGTATTTTTGATGTTCCTTTAATCCAGATCCTATTCTTACCAAATTCCAAGGGAGTGGAGGGCACAGCTATGTAACTTTCCCAGACATGGACCCCTTTGACCCTCAACCCAGCCACCAGTTATAGGAGCCACCAATGTCAACACAACATAAGGACAGGCAGGTATCACCCTCATTGTAAATCATAGTATCTAGACTCAATGATAAAAACAACTCAAGAGCCGCCTAAGATCTTACTGGTACTATATTCCAACAATCTCATTTTTAGGGTTTATAAGATTTTATTTATTCCTTTGAGAGTGGGGCACAAGCAGGGAGGAGGGGCAGAGGGAGAGGGAACGCAGACTCACCACTGAGCAGGGTTAGCCCAACCCCAGGACCCTGGGACCATGACCTGAGCTGAAGGCAGATGCTCGACCGAGTTAATCTTGTATTATTATTAATCTCATATTAACTGATTTTTAATTGTAAAAATAAGTGTTCAGTGAAAAAATATAAACCAAACTCAATAAAGCCTTTCCTTTTTACTTCTACACACTTGGTAAGGCTTAAGGGAGCTCTTCTGGCTCCCACCCCCTCTCTTGCCTGCCCCCATCCACAGCTATAATCACTACTGAGATTGATCTAAGCCCTTTTTAATGCCTCAGTTTATTGCCTGTAAAGTAGGAATAATAATAGTGCCTACTTCACAGGATTGTCTTGAGGATTAATTAACTTAAAACATTACTTAAGACACTGTCTTAAGTAATGAGTATCTCATTACTTAAGAGTTCCACACTGACACCTGGAACTTACTAAAGACTCATTACTTAAGAGTTCCACACTGACACCTGGAACTTACTAAAGACTCAAATGATGTTAGACAATCTTATCAGATTTTAACCAGTCCCATACTGATGAACATTTAGGTTTCCACAATCTTTCATCTATCCAATGCTGTGATGAACATCCCTGATTTACATGACGTTTGTTCCATTGTGTACATTCTTACAAGTGAAAAATGCTGATTCAAACACATACTTAGGCAAAATGTTGTCAGATGTGGTCAAACCACCCACCAAAACCATTCAGCCACCTCCACTCCATCTGTTAGTGTGTGCGAGCATCTTCTTATCTTCCACATCAAGTAACTTCAACGCTAGATACTAGTGTTTGCCAATCTAATAGGAAAGGATGATGAGTGTTTTACCTTCTACTGGAAGTTAAACATCTTTTTCTGTTTGACCCTCTATATTCTTTTTATGATTTACCTGTTTATATTTTATAGGAAAGGTCAAGAATGTCTTTTCCTGGGTCAACAGGAAACATTTCTGCACCTTATGTCCCATCCCAATTCAGGAATATGAACAGACTTCTTCTTCCTTTCAATCCCAGGATTATCACTTATTTTAAGTTCTGTCTTGTTGCATAGATTAATTGATGAATCAAGATCCATCTACTCTTATTGCCCAGACATAAGCCAAACTCCCCTCTTTCATTAAAATTTAGAGGTCTCTTCTTGTCCATTCATATTTATAAATAACACTGGCAAATGGTGAGTGTTCCATTAGTATTTGGGTAGGTCACCCTTTCATGGCCCCAGGAAAACCTCCTGTCTATTATCCTCATTAAGTGAAGCTGGCAGATCTATTAAGTGATTTTGTCTCCACACTGAGATTTCTTTTCTCACCCTCAAGTCTCCTGTGGCCTTTAACTTTATAAATGAAAAAAACTGAAGTCCAAAGAGGTTAAGGACATAGAACCCGGGGGTCTGTTATCTCCTCATATTAGGTTCTGCTACCAAACCCTGCAACATCCCCTTCCTGAGACCGCAGTCCTCAAATGCTTCCACTGCTAATTCCCTCCTTCCATGAACTTCCAGGTTGGGCAGCAGAACTGGTGATGCTGCTTCCAAGCTACACTCCAACAATTAGAAAGACTCCAGCTTCTGGTTAGGGAACTGATGGGTGGCAGTGGTAGGCTTCACCTCAGCATCCTTCATCCTGCACACTTATATCTGGCCTTTACCTGAAACTTTTCCACAACTGAAGTCTCTCTCCACAACCACATGTCCCATCCTGCTAACTGGCTTACTCAGTCATGCCCAATACATTTCTTCAATGTCAGTGGGTCTTTCGGCCCCTCTCCATTCTCCCTGTTCATGCACTCCCTTCTTTCTTTGCCTCCAATCCAACTCACATTCCAGATCCCATCTTCCATGTCTCCAAACACTCCTGCCAAATTCCTGAACCTCCTTAATCCCTGTGCACTGCTGCATCCACCTGGAAAAAAAACAAAGCTTGCAGGAATGCAACACTCCACCTTCTTCAAACCTCAGACAATTGGGTACTGCAGGAGAAAATCCCCTAAATGAGCAGATGGTTCCACCATAAGCCTAGCAACAGACAGCTTGCTGACTAATGCCAACAATCCTACTGTCTTTCTCTAGCCAACCTGCCATGTGATTCTTCAAAACAATCATTTCAAACTTGCATTCTCTACAAATCTTCAGTCCCCAAGCAGATGGCCTTGCCGGGTGGAATGCAGAATTCTCATGTCAGCTGTGCTCACTTAGTGGCTTTCTATTCCACTCTGTGGCTTCCTAGACAATCCACAGAACTCCTTGGAAAGGAAAGAGGTATGGAATTGAGCAAGACTCTTGCCTATCCTGTCCCCTAAATAAGAATATTTCAGTTCTGTTTTATTTAGTGAACTTTCTGAAGAAATGGTTCTGCTAAAAGGAGTCTGACATCCCACCCATGTCGGGGTTGGTGTACAGAGCACCAATATACAGAGCCAACGGAAGGAGAGCTGCTCTGGCTCAAGTGGAGACACACTACTGCTCCATCTCCCCATAATTCTCCACCTCCGCCCTATTTAGGAACCCTCAGGCTCTGAAGAATATTAAAAAAAAAAAAAATCACTGCTTTATGCAAAGCAGCCACCTAGGCTTGTCCTCTGAACCTTCTGTCACTGAGTCTTAGTTCATACTTTCCCCTCAACAATTTGGGATATCAACAAATGAAAATTCCATGAGAATTCCGTAAGAATTTCTTCCGATTAAGTGCCTTGAAGAGTACTGGGTACAGAGTAAATATTCAATAATTATATGTTGAATGAATACTTTTCTTCCTAAACTCCTGCCAGTGTCATTTCTCGGTGTCAATGCAAACAGTGTCTTCTTCAAAAAACCCTCTACAATCCTGCTACATAGAATTAGATGGTAGGTTCTACAAATATTGGGCAGTATGACAGGCATAGGGATGCAGAATTTAAGACAGAGTCCTTGACCTCTAAGGCTCTCAGTCTGGAACATCTGTATTAATAGTCCTTATCTTAATCTACCTTATAGGGGCGCCTGGGTGGCTCAGAGGGTTAAGCCTCTGCCTTCAGCTCAGTTCATGATGTCAGGGTCCTGGGATCGAGCCCCACATCGGGCTCTCTGCTCAGCAGGGAGCATGTTTCCCCTCTTTCTCTGCCTCCCTCTCTGCCTACTTGTGATCTCTCTCTCTCTGTCAAATAAATAAATAAAACCTTTTTTAAAAATCTACCTTATATTCATTTATTTATTCATGCAACAACTATGTGAATACCTATCATATGACAATCACAGAACCCCTCCCATTCTAAATATCTTCTAATTTCCACAAATGTGAGACTTCACAATTCTTGAACTGCATTTAAATTAATTATAGATAAATTCTTCAAAAACACCTTCTAAGATAAATGTTAGGAACCAAAATCACGTTTCCTAACTACTACTTATTCACCTACTAATTACATAATTGAATTCCTATACAAATTGACTCGTATTAAAAAAAAATGTTTTTAAGGGGCGCCTGGGTGGCTCAGTCAGTTAAGTGGCTGCATTCAGCTCAGGTCATGATCTCAGGGTCCTGGGATCCAGACCCACATCAAGCCCTGCATCGGGTTCTCTGCTCAGAGGGGAATCCGCCTCTCTACCTCTCACCCGGCTCTCATGCTCTCTCTCACTCTCTTCTCTAATAAATAAAATCTTTATAAAAAAAAGTTTTTAAGATTTCTCAGTTATACAAATACACAGTGATACTGCATACCTCTGAATAACATAGGTTTGTAATACATGAGTCCACTAATAACGTGGATTTTTTCCGATACAGTATAATAGCAACTGTATTTTTTCTTCCTTATTATTTTCTTTGTTTATTTGAGAAAGACAGAGTGTGTGCATGAGATTGCACGGAGGTAGTGGGGAGGAGCAGAGGATGAGAAGCTCAAGCGGAGGCCTTGCTGAGCATGGAGTCCAGATGGGGCTTGATCTCATGATGCTGAGATCATGACCTGAGTGGAATTCGAGAGCTGGACCCTCAAGTGACTGAGTCACCCAGGTGGCCCCTTAATAACATTTTTCCTCTAGCTTACTTTATCATAAGAATACAATACATAATACATGTAACAAGCAAACTATGTGTTAATCAACTGTCTTATCAGCAAGACTCCTGGTCAACAGCAGGCTATTAGAAGTTAACTTCTGGGGTAGTCAAAAGTTTTGTGTAGGTTTTTGACTGAGCAGGGGGTCAGCACCCCTAACTCTAGCATTGTTCAAGGGTCAAGTATACTGATAAAAAGTACTTTAAAATGGGGTGCCTGGGCGGCACAGCTGGTTAAGCATCTGACTCTTGGTTTCAGCTTGACCTGTGGTCTCAGGGTCATGAGATTGAGCCCTCCATCGAGCTCAGGGTCAGCCTGTTTCAGATTTTCTCTCCCTCCCTCTCTAACCTTCACACTTGTGATCACTCTGAAATAAACAGAGTAGTTTAAGTACTTTAAAATATAAAATGTGCCTACCATTAATTCTACTTTTAAGACTTGATCCTACACACAAACACACATGCACAAATAAGAATGTATATGTATCTCCTGGCCTAGAGGTTAGTGGAATGAGAATACCATGAAGTAAAGAGAAATCCACAAAGAAATATGTGTAGTGTGATTCTATTTTGTTGTTTAGAAATGAGATAAAGTATATAATTACATAAATACAAGCAAAGCAGTAGAAGGACACAATCAAACTATTAACATTGGTTACTCCACAGTATAAAACTGGATGAAGAGACAATTACTTTTCATATGTTCCTCTATGTTCACTGATATCAGGGCATGTATCATTTTTGTACTTAAAATATAAGAAATTTAGTCTTTTAAATGCATAAAAAAAGGCTTTTGCCGTGTTCTAGTTTTAATACGGCATTCCCCCAAATTCTGAGTATTTAACATATAATCATCCTGCAAAATATAAACCATGGTGTTACATTAAGCACCTTGACAGGGTAAAGGAAGAAGGGCAGACGTGGTGCATTAGTGACTTCTCTTTTCACAGAAAGGCTTCATAGAGTGAGGGGTCGGGAGAGAAGGGAGGGGGAATGCTGAGAAAAGGTTTAAAGACAATAAAACAGTGTTAACAAAGAAATAATAAAACAATGTGAAAATGGAAATTATTGGCAGATTCCCAAGTTCCTTCAAAAAAAAAAGGCCAATTAACCCATAATGGTATTAAGGCACCATATGTTTCCAATAACAAGTTTCGTTTTGTTTTTCCTTTGGACAGTATCGTAGTTGTAAGTCAAATTCCACATACCAAGTCTAATTTAGGAAATATGCTTTATCAATAACAGCAGCAAACATTCTAAAAGCCTGAGGTCACGAGTTTAGAGCACTCTAGGATAAGTATTGCTTCATCTGCTCTCAAAACCTGTATGTTAAGCCATTCCTACACTACACTGGGTATTAGTACCGTTAGGGAGCGGGATGGCCCTACAGTTCCTACCGCCCTGATATCTACAGAGCACTCTACAACTTAAAAGCTCTTTGATACACATGAATCAAATGTTCCAGCTCATTAAAAGGCATTCAAATAAAACACATACACCTATCGTTGTAAACATATGCAACAATTTAATCTTTGATGAACAAAAAGGAGGCAAAGCATAAACCTGAAATGTATGCTTCTAAGCCACTATGAATATTGGTTACAACTGTAGAGCAGATACCTAAATATTTTCATAAATTGAAACCTGCAGGTGAGGAACTGCCACAAAGTCAAAAGCGCACTGTAACTTTTGTAAATGAAGGCCAATTTCTTTGAACAGATTCTACTCCAGCGCACTCTAATAGTTAAGAAGAAATCCACTAACAACTTTTCCTTTGAACATCAATAACAAACATGGGAAAATCTGGGCTATAATCTTTGACAAATTATTTTTACAACTCTTCCTCAAAGTGGGGGAAAAAAAACACGTGGTAAATGTGGTTTCACCTCATGCAATGATTTTGCAAAAAGGATTACTATAACTGTGTTATTGAAGTTTGATTATTAAGATAATTAAAATTTTAAAACTGAAAAATCTACCTTAAAAAAACCTAAGTAGCCACTCAAAATAACACATAAGCCAAAATGCCAAACACTAAAAACAAAAGATGTATTTCCATTTACTGTCAAATACAGCAAAGATAAACAAATTTCATGTTCTCTACTCATTGGAGGTATTTTAGGCAGATTAAGTAAAACTTTTCCACAAAAACATTCCATTTAAATGAAGTCAGTAAGGTATACTTTCAGATATGTAGAATGGTCCAATATAGAAAAGAGAATGAAAAATAGGTCTGCTCACAAAGAAACAAGACATCATAAAATGAGTAAGAATACGAATTCAAGTGTAAGACTCAAACGAGGTTAAGTGAAAATGAGAAAAGGCCACAAAAAGCACATACATTTAAAACAGAGACCAAATTTTACAATGAGAGCCGGAATAAGAAGCCAGAGTAACACATTCTCTTAAAAAAATTTTAAATAGTTTTTTTAAATCTGAATGTAATAAAACTTAATCTTATATGTAATAAAATATATAATAAAGCCCTATGTGTAATAAAAAATAAGGTTATAATGATAACTGCTTATTCTTACAACATGAAGAGTGAATCAAATGTTGCCTCTTTGGCAAAAATTTTTTCAAAAAACTGGATGATAGTCCAATTCAACACCATTTGATTTTCATAGTGCAATCATAAAGGTTTTTTTGGTTTGGGAGGATGTTTTTGTTATGTTTTTTTCCCCCCAAACGAAAGGCTTCCCAAAAGCCTATCTTAATATTAATCTTAAGATTATTAATCTTCAAATCATCTCTTTTTAAATGCCTCTAACTCAAGGTCATTAATCTTTCTTGGCCTTTCTCTTTACTTTTTAACTGGTCCATTGGATATGGTAACATCCAAAACTCATCTAGGAAACTTATCACACAAAGAAAGCACGGGCTAAGTGAAGTGGGGTTTTGGAATGGAGACTAATTCTATGAGCGGTATATTTAGTGAATATTTTGCTTTCCTATACAATTCTTCCTGTAACCCCATACTGCAGGGACTTGGATAATGAATCTTCAGTTAATAAGAACCCCTGTATTTGCATTTTTGTTACCTGTTTATATAACAAGAGGAAATGTACATCTTCATCTGAATGTCTTAGGATATGTAAACTATATCTTGGTCAGGCCCACATTATAAATGATTTTTTTAAATGCAATATAATACTGTACCAAGGTTGTAAGGGAGTTCCTTTTCATATAGAGCCTCTCCAAGTACTGTAGTCCCTCATCTTTCAGTAACTCCAATGGAAAATGGTGCAGATTCCTATAATTTAAGAACAAATTCTTGTGCTTTTCCAGCCTTGCCACAGAGATCGTCTTACAGAGTTCAGATGCCATGACTGAACATATCCCATCAAGCACACTGCAGCACTACATCTTGTCAAAATTGGTCCATTTCTAAAGAGAACAAGAAAATTGAATAATTATGATACTGCTCATAAGCATTGCCAAATAAACCAGTTAGCACACACAGCTATTTGCAGATACTGAAAAGAGAATTACACATTCAATCCCTGTATTTTTCTTTCCTAACAACTAAATTTGTCACACATATTTAGATTAAGATAAGCAACTATTTATTACACAAACTCTCACTTTTAAGCTTATTTAGCACTTAGCAACCATAGTGCCAACTGAAAAAAAAAAAGGTTTTGTGTTTTTTTTTTAAAGATTTTATTTATTTGACAGAGAGAAACACAAACAAGGGGAATGAGATTGGGAGAAGCAGGCTTCCCACAGAGCAGGAAGCCCGATGCAGGGCTTGATCCAGGGACTCCAGGATCATGACCTGAGCCAAAGGCAGACGCTTAAGGACTGAGCCACCCAGGTGCCCGAAAAAAAAAACAGTTCTTGAACTTGAGACAGGAATGCCTAACAGAACAGAGACCAGTTTCATAACCTGCAACCAAAGAAAGCTCAAAAATCAGATACAGAAAACTCATTTCCTTCTTGAACTCCCTCATTTTATGTTTAGCTTAAGGTATTTCAAAAATACTGATAAACACATATAAAATATATCTGGATGACTGACAGCTTCATTTTCTTCTTTCTATAGAATATTGTCCTATATCCCAATTTTCTCTTTATCTCTTTTTTTCTGTCTTTCTTCTTAGCTTTGTAGATTATCAAAAGTAGTAAAGAAGCATGTCCAGGAACATACAAGGTTTCATTATTCCAATGAAAGAAGAAATACTGACTTGGAAATAAGAACCTTGTATTATTTTATTACGATCTTTCTGGGTCTCAGTTGCCTAACATTAAAAAAAAAAAAATGGAGACAGCAATTTATTGCTAAAGGCCAAAACCCAAAACAGATTAAATTCCCTTCTAGCTCTGAAAGTGACAGGGTAGGAAGAGAAATAACTTCTGCCATCTTATCAACTAGGCACAGAGTAGAAACAAACTTCATTCACAATCATTTAACATAAGAAGAAACAAACTCAGAGTTTCAGTAATTCGTCCAAGGTCAAACAACTCACAAGGGATCAAAAACAAGGATTTTTTTCCCCCTCTTGGGGTAGAGAAGAGGCTGCCCAGTGAATTTTTAAAAAGTCTGGGTTCTTTAAATACACAGACTTACAGAACTCCACAGGATACTAAGGAAATGTGAAAATGCTAAAAAGTTGAGCGTTGCGCAAAGATTCTACTCTCATTTTCCCAGGCATCCCTTCTGAAACTCAAGAGAAAGTACCTTTCAAAGGAATTTTTTTTCTTACGGAAAACTATTTTCACTGGGAATTAACACCAAGTTAGTGCAAAATGTAGTAACAAGCTTTTGATAAGCAGTTTTGATAACTTTTTTGGTTATTTTCTATTATTTTTAAACTCCAACTCCTAGCTAATAAGAAAGTACTTGTCATTTTATCTGAAAGAGCAGACAACATGCAATAGTCAATAATATCCACGGTGCAACATGAGAATTCAAAACTTCCCCATACTGATTCTACCTACACACCTACCTATTTTTATGAGACATATGTGACTTTGAACAACATACTCAATCTTTCTACATTTTAATTCTCTCACCTGTAAAGCAAGGGGGAACTAAGCTAGAAATAACTTCGATGATTCAGTGTGGAAAGAGAATTTTCCTGGGTTACAATTCACTGAAGTAGTAAACTTGAAGCAGGATAGAAGTCTCATAAGTGCCTCAAACTAAACATATTTTGATTTGCAGCACCGACCTGAACTCTCCCAAGTATGCTCATGTCAATTAATGGCACACACCTCTATCCCCCTAGCTGTGTAAGTCGCAACGCTGGAAGTCATGAATGGTTCCATCCTGTCATTCACCCGCCCCCTCCAATTTATCTTCAAGCTGGTGGTTTCCATCTCTAAAATACATCTCCATCCACATCTCTCCACCAGCTCAAATCAAGAGCCACTGTCATCTCCTGCCTGGCCATCTGTATTACTGGTCTCAAGGTGTTCACTTTCGTCATTTTCTAATACCTTAATCACTCAGCAGGGAGCCTTTAAAATGTAAATCCCAGGGGCGCCTGGGTGGCTCAGTTGGTTAAGCGACTGCCTTCGGCTCAGGTCATGATCCTGGAGACCCGGGATCAAGCCCCACATCGGGCTCTCTGCTCAGCGGGAAGCCTGCTTCTCCCTCTCTCACTCCCCTGGCTTGTGTTCCCTCTCTGGCTCTGTTTCTCTCTGTCAAATAAATAAAATCTTTAAAAAATAATAATAATAAAATGTAAATCCCATACCTCTCTCAGGGTAAACTCACTCCCTAGTGCACACATATCAACTAAATACACCCTTCAAAAGCTTTTTTAGAAAAAAATCAAACTCTTCTTAGGCACTGAGGGGTCCTCACAATCTGGCCCCAGGCACCTCTCCAGCCTTATGGGGCAGTACCCTCCCTGGCTTCTCACCAAGCTCTTGGGCTTTTCTAAGCCTTTTTTTCCAGCCTCTTTCAAGAACTAAACGCTTCACACCGTTTGCTGCTCTGCTTTTAGCCTGGAAAGCACGTCCTGTGAACTTTGAGTTTCAAAGTAAAAATCACTTCCCGATCCAAAACTATTCTCCTGTTATTCTTTCAGAGAAATTCATTTCTTTAATATGTAGGACTCTTTGCAATCTGTAATCTAAATATGTATGATGTACTTGTTTATTGTCAACTAGCCAAGAGACTGTAAGCTCCTGAGGGCAGCGATCTTGCTGCTCTCTTCACTCTTGTATACCTGCCTATTCACAATATCTAGCACAAAGCAGGACTTCAAACAGCTGATGAGTGGATGAAAGTAGGACATGTAATACCCCAAGGCAGGTATTTTTCACTCTGTAACTGATGATCATCTTGTACATACTATATATCCTGGGTGCTAGCTATGTGCCATAAAGATCCCTAATCTATACAACTCTGCATTGCAATGGACATTATTTACCCTGTTTTATAGATAAGAAAGCGGTTTCTCAGAGGGTAACTTGCCAGAATTCAAACCCAGGTGGACCAACTCCAAAGCCTGTGCCCTGCCTTACAATACAGCCTTTCAGGCACTTCAATGGGGCCTGTGTTTCTCCCCTGTCATCATTTAAGTGGTAGGCAAAGCTTATACAAATGTCAGACTACAAAGCAAAACCATATCCAAAATCCACACTCACTGATGGAAGATCCAGGAAGTGAATCTGGTGTAACCTAATTGTTTTCCTTCTGAATCCTTACGGCTGGGAGCAGGCTGCCTTTAAAACATCATTACACCCTGTTAAAATGCATCTGGCTACCAAGGCAGTTTGGGAGATAATATCTACACAAATGAAATCTGAAAGCTGCTAATAATAAATGCTCATGGTTTTCCAAAAACGCATTCATTGGCAACATACAGCATTTACCAAGACGGGGGTAATTTTCTTACATAAATTCCCTTCACTACGTCTTATCTACAGTTAAAGATAAATGGTATACTTAATTGTATTAACTGAACATATTCAACTGCACCTCCATAAGTTTACTGACATGTAAACACCAATCCACTCTATTCTTGTTAAAACAAATAAACAAACCCTACCACCTTAAGAAAATTCCACACATTTTAAGCAGGTGTGTGTAAAAGGAAAGAAGTCCCTCAAACCGACTTCCGTATTTAATTCAGTAGAATACCCACAGCAATCTCCTAACATTGGAGATTAAGGAATTAAAAACTGCACATTAAAAGCATTTGCAAAAGGCTGTTTCCTCAGGAAGTCTGAGGCAAAACACCCGCCGCTTCTAAGGTCGTTAGGGTCTGGAAGCGTCCAGCCCAGTGGCAAGGATTTCACGGACCCGGTATCGGGATTCTCCGGCCACGGAGGGCGGGGAGGGCCCGGCAGCTATGGCGACCCGAGGCCGGGGCCCGCCCGCTCGGGCCAGGGACCACTCGCCGCTGCCCGGACGCTACTGCCAGACGCGGCGTGTTGGCCGGAGGCCAGGCCAGGAAGCCCTTAGCCACGCGAGCCACCCGACGCGACAGGCGGCCGCACTCACCTCGGCGCCGGCAGAGCCAGCGCTCCGGGCGCAGGCGGCGCTGGACTGCAAGCCGAGGGTCTGCGGGAGGGGCGGGGTGCCGGGGGGCGGGGTGCCGGGGGCGGGGCGAGGCGAGGACGGCGAGGGGCGGGGCGGGACGGGATGGAATCCGCACCGCGGAGAGTGGGGAAGAGCTGTGGGGAGGAAGACGGAGCATCGCGATAATTCATCCCTGTTCTCGCGGTTTCAAAACTGCGTGGACGAGAAGTTCGTTTTCCAAGCGATGTGCCTATTGGTCAAGAGCGCCGCTTCCTCCAGACTGGCCCCGCCCGTCGCTCAATCTTGGCTTCCGGCTCCGGCTGGGATTTTGCTCTACTGGTTGCTTTGATTTGCTTTGCTTTTTGAGGGGGCAATTTAACCCGCTTGAACCTCAGGAGTTGCTAGTAACTGATGGGTTCTTTAATTCATACGTTTCTTCAGGCACTTCCGCTTTCATTCGTTGTATGCATTGGGGAGTTACCACAACAATAATAACCCCCGAGCGCTTACTGTGTACCAGGCAGCGTTCTAAGAGCTATGCATAATCTCATTAAACCCTTACAGCAATCTCATGACACAGGTAGTATTGTTAAACTCGTTTAAAGAATGAAAAACTGAGGTCTGGTGGGTTTATGTAATATGACCAGGGTTAGTTATCAAGTGGCGAGCCTAAGCATGGGATTTAAGGGCTCACTTGTGCGCGCAGACAGGTTTGTTCCGAAGATGAGGCAGGTAATCTAGTCTCTACTCTTGAAATACCTGAGAGCTGTTGTGAGAAACGATCGCCTGAAAGGACAATAGCAGCTTAAATATTACCGCAGTTCCTAGCGTTTCTTCAAGACGAAAATTCTATGTCAGCGCAAAGAAACATCAAAGGAAGAGAGCTTTAGGGAACAGTTTAAAAACCATTTTATTTTTAAGATGTTTTTGTTAACTTGACAGCTTTCTGAAATGAAGAATTTTTTAAACTTCCTCTCATGAAAGGAATGTTGCCATTCATTGTTCTTTGAATAGTTTGCTGTTGATTAATTTATTAACGATGCATTGTCAAGCAACCTTGACTTATAACAAGTTTCGCGTTGGTTTATTTAATTACTGTTAGAGATGAAGAGTCTCAAAAGCAGAGTTATACTAAATAACACCTATTCGAAAACAAGATACGAATTATAATGGAATACCAATTTCCTAGTTATTAAACCTAGTTTCCAGAAATTACTGAAGTATATGGTATAGGTAATGTGATGTAATTCTAAGAACTTTGATAACACATTGCCAAATACCTAAGAATTTGTAGTACTTAAGAACTTTTTGCCAGGCTTATAATGAGGAAACCTATAGTTTGTGTTAAAACAGAAATAGGGTGTTAAAGATCGACCCAAATAATGAAACTTGCTCCTAATATTGGAAAGTAACCCCAAAATGATTAGCAATAGAACGACAAATTTTTAAAGCAATCAACGTTAGCCAGGTAGTCTTCATTTCTTAAAGAAGTAAAATACTTTAACACATTAATTTAACATCTGATGTTTGATCATAAAAAAATGAATCATCTTAACAATAACGTCTACGGCCCTGAAACTGACACAAAAGTAGCCAAGTGACTCAATGTGTCAGAATGGCCATTTGAATGCGTATCTATCGGCACATTTTGCCTCACTCAAAATTCTTTAAGCTAGCGATTTCGCAACCAGACAAACTTTAACATCAACAGGCAGCGATACCACTTTAAGAAAACTCCAAGAAAAAAACCATTTTAAAATTCCCACCTCTGGCTCCCGAGGATTGGGTTGCAAACTTCGAGAAAATACTGTTCTCCACTCCCTATTGGTGCATGCTCTATCATTCATTCTTCCCTGGAGTTTTGTGAGGTACCAGATTGCTTTACGGGGAAACGCTGCTGTGGTTTGATATGGACCCGCCCTGCTTCAGCCTTTTCGTGGTTATTAATTTGTACAAAGAATCACAAACTGATACAGCGGGAAACAAACTGGCAATTCAGGCTGCTGAGACAACTGTGTAATTCGCTGGAAAAAGAAACGGAGAACCTCTCCTGCGTACGGGGTAAATTGACAAAGGATTTTACGACACAGAGATTTGGAGAGTTAAAGAAACTTTTCCGTTTTTCGATAGTTTTAAAGGAATAAGCGTCAAAGGAGAATTTAACAAACAGGCACAATCTAAGAGTGACAGGAAGAGGAGTTTGCAAGAGAGTGTTTTTAGGGTGAGGTTGGGAGAATGTAGTTTCCAAATAATCAGTGGATTTGGGGATGGTAAAGGGAACAAGGTAATAAGAGTAATTATAGATTATTATATACCCTAAAAAGCTGTGGTTTGTTGTTGTTGCTTTAATAGGGAGATAAAGGGATACTTAGTAATATTATTGTAATTTTTAAGTGAAATGGTTATTTTTGTATGTTATACCTAGCATCATGGACAATTCATCTATGAGAAGATAGAAAGGAAAATTATAATCAGTTTTGCATCCAAATTTTGTGTATATTTATAGATTAGGAAATTCAGAGACAAATCTGCTAATGACCAAGGAAAACATAATAGGCTATATGAAGCAGAATAAGTAGGTAATTAATATAAGGATGAATTCTCAAAAAAGAAACCCAATATTTATATTTTCAAAATGAGATTTTCATTAAAACTAAAACCTGAAAGTTCAGGAAAACCTTGATAAGCAGGAATAACTTATATGTGAAATAGCAACATAATACTTTTTTTACGCCCAAAATATAATTTCAAAATACAACATCTTAAAGATTCTTCAGGTATTAATTCAACTAACAAATATACTCAGTGGCACATCTGTATCTCTACAGGGCATAATTTATAGTAGGTATGCAATAAATATTTCTTGAATGGCTTCTGTTATGTCGGGATATAAAGTAATGAAATTAAGTTCCTCCACAAGCTCATACTCTAGCTGGGAGGCTCAAAACATTTAAGTCAAAACTTCTGGACAGTTCCTGATGCATAGATGCCTATTGTAGACCACAGGTGCTTCGAGAATGTAGATCAGTGTGAGCTAGAATATTCCAGGGGAGTTTCACAGTGAGTTTACAACCCAATTCAGTCCTGAACAATAGTCAAAATTTCAGTAGATCAAAAAGAAGGGAAGTGGCATCCCAGGTGGTGGATGAGTTGTTAGCAAATATGTGCAAGCCTAAAGAGTAATTGACTGCAGCACGGGGTTCATTTGGGGACTTTGTTTTTTGTTTGTTTGTTTTAACCAAAAAAAAAAAAAAAAAGCAAAAAGGACATAAGAACTTGCATGAAGGGGCACCTGGGTGACTCAGTCCTTAAGTATCTGCCTTGGCTCAGGCCATGTTCCCAGAGTCCCAGCATCCAGCCCTGCACCGGGCTCCCTGCCCGGCAGGAAGCCTGCTTCTCCCTCTCTCACTCTCATTCCCTCTCTAGCTGTGTTTCTCTCTGTCAAATAAATAAAATCTTAAAAAAAAAAAAAAAAAGAACTTGCATGAAGAGTCAAAATTGCCAGAATTAAGGCGTTTGGTCCTAGGTTTTAAGCAGGAGTGAGACCTAACTAAAGTTGTAATAGAAAAATATTAAACTGATAATGTGAATTAAGATGGTTCCAAGAGACTGGAAATTAAGGGATTAAATACTGTAAATAATGGAGTACAGATTGGTAGCAGCCCCATAAAAGATTTTATCCAAGTAACTTCACTTTCCTCTGGTGGACTAACAAATCTTAAGGCATTGCCTTGTAGTCTTCTAAAGAATTGAACTTATTTTTTTGTTTAGTGGTACAAATACAAATTTACTAGGTGTGGTGGTAGTGATGGAGTTAACACAGTAAATGTGATTGTTATTCACCTTGGATCAGTTCTTGCCCCTTTTGCCTCAGAATTTAATGTGTCTCTTGGTTCTATTTAACTGTATTGAAGGAATTTCAACCCAAGAAAACCCAAAAACAAAGAAAAACCCTTATAATTGAAGAACACCATAGGAGGATGGATGGTGTTCTTTCTTGGACTGTAGGCTTTCACTTGACCTGTTTCTCTGAGATGGAACTAAATTACATACACTCGGTGAGCTGCCAACATGTACCAGATAATTTCCTCAGTGTTGGGCAAAAAAAAGTGAGTCAAGGATTAGCTTCCCCCCGCCCCAGAAAGCAGAGTGCTTCAGAGACATCAAGTTTAGTGTTTGTCTCCTGCCTCAAAACTTGCTTCAAAAGATCCTAAGTTGTTGATCAGTGTTTCTTACTTAGGTAGACCCAGAAGGAGGAATCTTTGGTTCTGGCAAAGAACTCTGAGATAGGGTCCCCTGCTGCAGATAACTGATGTGGTGGGCTGCAATGCTCATCAAATCTACTCAAATATCTTTTTATTCCCCTGTATATCCTAGCCCTCTTTGCAGTGCAGGGAAAAAATGAAATGTTAGCACAGGTGACCTATGTCACTTCTGGCCAATGGTGGTGAGAAGTTCATCTACAGATTTCCAATCTCTTGGTCTGCCATGACTCATGTTAGTTAAAGCTTGATCAGCTTGGGTCTCTGAGTCACTCTGTCAATCACACATTCACACTCCCCAAGCCCTACTCCTAAACCAAGTGAGTCCAGTAGCATGAAGGAGTTAATATGTTGCCTCATTTTAGCCCGTCAAACCTGCCCACCCCACTGTTAGCATTGTGGGGGCACCTGGGTGGCTTACTTGTTAAGCTTTTGCCTTCGGCTCAGGTCATGATCCCAGGGTCCTGGGATCAACCACATCAGGCTCCCTGCTCAGTGGGAAGCCTGCTTTCCCTCTCCCATTCCCACTGCTTGTGTTCCTGCTCTCACTGTTTCTTTCTCTGTCAAATAAATAAAATCTTTAAAAAAAAACACAAAAAAACTGAATTGTGGTTTCATAGCTATTTTTAATAGCTTTAGTGAAGTATTATTTACATACCATAAAATTCACTCATTTTAAGGATACAACTCAGTGATTTTTTAGAAAATCTACAAAGTTGTGGGAATATTACCACATTTGAATTTTAGAAAATTTCCTTCATCCTAAAAAGATTCTTTGTGTCCATTTGCAGGCATGCCCTATTCCTACCCAGGCCCAGGCAGTCATTGTTAAACTTTGTTTCTATAAGTTTGCCTTTTCTCACATTTAATGTAAACGGCATCATACAATATGTGGTGTTTGCATCTGACTTTCACAAAGCATAAAATTTTTAAAGTTTAGCCATGTTGTAACTTGTATTACTACTTCATTTCTTTTCACCGCCAAATAATATTCTGTCATATGTACAATATATCCCATTTTCTTTATCCATTCACCAGGTGATGGACATTTGGATTGCTTTCAGTTTTTAGCTATTATAAATAATGCTTCTAGGAAGATGTGTAGAAGTTTTTGTGTGATCAGGTGTTTTCAGTCTCTTGGATATATACCTAGGCATGGAATTACTGATTTATGTAGTAGGTCTATGTATGTTTGACTTTGTATTACTCATTCTAAAGTAAGTGTACAATTTTACTTTCCACGAGTGGTGTTTGAGGGGTCCAGTACTTCTATGTCCTTGTCAGTGCTTCTTATTGTCTGTCTCTTTGATGATAGTCATTCTGGTGGGTGTGAAATAGTTCTCATTATAGTTCTGATTTTCCTTTTCCTAATGATTAGTGATTTTGAACATTTCTTGAGCTTATTGGTCATTCATATATCTTCTCTGGTAAATTGTCTTCAAATCTTTTGCCTATTATTTACTTGGGTTATTTGTCTTATTATTGAATTGTGTTACATATTTTGGATTAAAGTCCCATGATCAAATATGTGCTATATCTATAATTATTTGCAAATATACTCTCCTATTTTATGAGTTGTCTTTTAACTTTCTTGATGGTGTCTTTTTTAAAAAAAAGATTTTATTTATTTATTTGACTGAGAGAAACACAGCTAGAGAGGGAACACAAGCAGGAGGAGTAAGAGAAGGAGAAGCGGGCTTCCTGCGGAGCAAGCAGCCTGATGGGAGGCTAGATCCCGAGACTCCAGATCATGACCTGAGCCAAAGGCAGACGCTTAACTGAGCCACCCAGGTGCTCCATATGATGGTGTCTTTTGAAACAACAAAGGTTTTAATTTTGATAAAGTCCAATTTCTTTTTCTTTTATCAGCTGTGCCTTTGGTATTACACATAAGAAATCTTTGTCTAACCCAAGCTACCTAGCCCTTTGTTTTCTAAGACCTTTAGATTTTTAGCTCTTACTTTTAAGTCTTTGATCCAGCTGGAGTTCATTTTTGCATATGGTGTGAGGTAGGAGACCAACTTTATTATTTTGCATG
This sequence comes from Spilogale gracilis, assembly GCA_004023965.1. NCBI lineage: Eukaryota > Metazoa > Chordata > Mammalia > Carnivora > Mephitidae > Spilogale > Spilogale gracilis. Next base: position 79,727 of record PITA01007195.1, read on the forward strand.
CACCTATCCAGTTGTTCATACATCATTTGTTAAAAGGACTCTTCTTTTCCTATTGAATTACCTGATACTCTTTTCAAAAAATAATTGACCGTAAATGTAAAGTTTTTTTTCTAGACTATCAATCCTATTCCGTTAATCTGTATGTCAGTCCTTATGCATGTACTGTTTTGATTTACTGTCACTTTGTAGTAAGTTTTTAAAATGGAAAGTATGAGTCCTCCAACTTCATTCTTCTTCAAGATTGTTTTAATTCTTCTGGGTCCTTTACATTTCCATATGAATTTAAGGTCAAATTCTGTTAAAAAAAAAAAAAAAAAAGCAGCTGGGATTTTGACAGGGGTTATATGAAATCTATAGATCAACTTGGGGGGTATTGCTATCTTAATAATATTAAGGCTTTTAATCCATGAACATAGAATGTATCTCATTTAGATTCAGGTCTCCTTTGATTTCTTTCAACAATGTTATATAATTTTCAGTCTAAAAGTTTTATACTTCTTTTATGAAATATATTCCTAAAGTATTTTATTCTTTTTGATGTAACTGTGAATGGAAATGTTTTCTTAATTTTATTTTTAGATTTGTAGGTACTCAATTTTTGTTTATTTTGTATCCTGTGACCTTAATGAAATTATTTAATAGTTCTAGTAGGATTTTGCTGCTGTTTTCATTTTGTTTGGGGTGTGTGTGTGTGTGTGTGTGTGTGTGTGTGTGTGTGTGGTGTGTCCCTTAAAATTTTTCTACATATAGGATCATGCCACCCTATAATAAAATTTTATTTCTTCCTTTCTAATATGCATACCTTTTATTTCTTTTTTTTTTTGCTTTATTGCACTGATTAGAATATCCTTTACAGTCTTAAATACAAGTGATGAGAGCAAACATCCTTGCCTTGTTTACAGATTAAAGAAGTATTCGAGCATTCACCTTTGTGATGTTAGCATTGGGTTTTTTTAAAGTTTTTATTAGCCCTTTATCAGATTAAGGAAGTTTTTCCATGAGTAGGTGTTGGATTTTGCCAGATGTTTTTTTCTGCGTTTATTAAAATGATCATGCAGTTTTTGCCCACTCTTCTAGTAATACGGTGTATTACATTAATGATTTCAGATGTTAAACTGACTATATATTCGTGGGATAAATCTCCCTTGGTCATAATATATAATACTTTTTATATGTGGCTAGATTTGGTTTTCTAATGTTTTGTTGAGGACTTTTTGTGTTTACAATCATAAAGATACTGGTTTATTGTTTTATTAGTCTTTGTCTGACTTTGTTATCAGGATAATTGGCCTCATGGAATGAGTTGGAAGGGATTCCCTCCTGTTTTCAGATAGAATTTGCAAAAGACTCGTATCACTTCTTTAAAGGTTTAGTAGGATTTACCATTGAAGCCATCTTGGCTTGGGCTTAGGTTTGTGTAAATATTTTAAATTATTAAAGTATTTACTTTTTAAAAAATATTTTATCTATTTATTTGACAGAGAGAAACGCAGCTAGAGAGGGAACACATGCAGGGGGAATGAGAGCGGGAGAAGCAGTCTTTCCATTGAGCAGAGAGCCCGATGCGGGGCTCAATCCCAGGGCTCCAGGATCATGACCTGAGCCGAAGGCAGACACTTAACAACTGAGTCACCCAGGCGCCCCAAATTATTTACGTTCTAGTTCTGTTAAGTTTTTTTTTATTTCCTTTTACTTCAGTTGTGGTATTTTTGTGTCCTTCTAAGATGTTTTTCCATCTCATGGCTTTTTGATGCCTCAGCTTCATTTGGGCAAAGTTGTTTTTCAACTGGTACACTGTCATGCAGCTGTAATGGTTGTTTTTTCCCCAGGAGCCACTGCCCTGAGGGCTCCTGCTTCTCAGTCAAGCTTCCCTACATCCCCCAACAAGTCAGCATCTAATGATTAACATCTGTAATTAAGGGACCTTCTGAACCTAGTTCCAGCATAGGTCCCATCTATATAGATTGGTTGGTCCTCCTCCTATAGCAGTAATTAAATTTTTGAACATCACCTCATGGGAATGGAAGACTGAGACCCCACTTTAGACTTGTGTTCCTCCCATTTTGATCTGAGGTTGATCATGTGCTTCAGCATTCCATTGGACAGGTCTGGCAGAAGGAATAGCATCAATTGATTGGATATGTCTGACTGACAGTTGTAGGCACTAATAGGCCCAGGAAGCTTTCCCCAAGGCTGGCAGAGAGAGAGTAGGGTGTGGGGCCTGGGCTGAGTTCTAATGCAAATGTAACCCCCAGCTATGGCTATTACAAAGAAAAGAAAAGTGGCTGATGATAAGCATGTAGCTCCAAGTAAGTGAACTGAAGACTGTCTTTGTGCTAACATGGTACTGTAAGATGTAGTAACACACATTGAAACAGACATATTTAAAAGCAAGGTCACAGATTCAAATGGTTCCAGAAGCCAGGCAGGGTAACATGATTCATTTAATTCGCTCAGAGATGCACATTTTGGTGTTTAAACATCTCTGAAATTGGAATGCATGTTGGAGTTGATGGCAAGTCATCGTGTAATAGCAATGTTGTTCTATTCTTAGTGGTTATAAAATAATGATATATCTGTTAATCTTATAAAAGTGATGGTAATTTAGGTTAGATTAAATTTAGGAAATGAGTGCAAAGTGACATGGGCTGGAAAGACCACATCTCTTTATGTCAGCATTTCACTTTGAAAGAGAGATATGGATCTTTACAATAAGAAAAAAGCAACACAGGAGTAAGGATTAATGGCAACTACTTTGTTTCCTCTGTGTCCAGGAGCAATAGCGAGTGGTAGCAGCTGACTCCTTACCTCGAGGGCTTCTGCCCTTCTCCCATTGCTGATGTTGCCCCTGATGACATAGGCCCAGTGTGGAAGGTGTTCTGAGTTTTCATAGGAAACCAGAAATCCCAAAAGCTAGATCTTAACACGTATGTGAAACTTCTAATTTTAAAATAGTGGCTTAATTTTTTTTCACTCTCTGGCCAAAAAGGAAAAAAAGAAAAAGAAAAAAGCATGTGCAAGTTAGATCCAGCCTGTGAGTACTTGGATTATAGTTGCTGCTTTAAGGATTTAATATTAGAGGCAATGTGAGGCAAACCACTTTTTACAGTTAAGCCAAAAAAGAAAGAAAAATCAGCTCAATTTTAAAAGTTTAGCTCTAGGTTCAAGGCCCAGAATAGCAGATATTACAGAATGTATTACTTACATAGCTTCTAAAATTTTATCTCTGCCTCCCCTAAGTAGAAGATAAGAAAGTGTGGTTAAATCTGTCAAAGATGTTATATTTCCTGGTTATAAAAGCATGTGATTACTTTTTAAATGCAGGCTTAGGTTTCCAAAGCAAGAGTACAAGTGCTAAAGACTGGTCAATGAAACAAAGGATGATGTGGGAAACCACCAAATTATTAGAAGACCCAGGTCCTGATTCTGCCTGGGCCACATTGGACAAGTAATTTAGCTTCTGTCAGCTTCATTGTCCTCAGTTATAAAATAGGCATAATCATACCTTCCTCCGTACCTCACACAGCTGTGGTAAGGGCCACAGAAGGGAAAATATGAGAAAGCATGAAGTGTTACATAATTATCAGTTGTTGGTGTTGCCCAAATCACATGAGTAGTTGGGCCAGCACAAATACTTGGATCTCAGATTCCCCCTCCCAATCTCCTACTCTTTTTGTAGACCACAACACTTACTGAAATGATCAAATCATCAACCAGTGGGATGAACAGACGAGAAGGCTTACGTCAAAAGCTTATCGGAAAAGAAGTCAGCCACCATCAGAGGCAGCATGGAGTCTCTGTACAGCAGGGTTTTAGCAAAGCTTAGATGTTGAACTGAAGGATTAGCCATTCATGTTTTGAAGGGCTATTCAGCAATGAGTTTTGCTGGGATTGATTGGCCTTTGTAGCTTTCTCACAAGCTGGCCTTGAGCTAGTTTCTTCCCTCTCTCGTGTTTTCAGTCTATGTTATTTCATGAAGGAAGGAAAAGCTCCCATTTTCTTCCTTCTTGGTGAAACTGTAATGCTCTCTTTGGGATTATTAAGGAGGTGGCCACACTTTACCTTGGTAACTATGTCCAGCCTAACTGCTTCAACACTCATGTCTAACCATCTCAAATGCTATTTGTACATAGGCATGGAATAAGTTACTAATTTTTTTAAAAAGGAAAGGAAAATGTGACCTTTAAAAAGATGTCAGTCAGAGCTAGTGGTATATTTTTAAATTCTTTTTTATTTTTTAAATTTTTTTAAGTAGGCTCTACACCCAACATGGGGCTTGAACTCATGATCTTGAGATCAAGTGTCACATGCTCTACTGACTGAGCCAACCAGGTGACCGAACATATTTCTAAATCCTAAGTTGGACATTCTTATATAAATTTTCTCCCACAGCCTCCAATTCAATCTGGCTGAAACCAAATTGATTATCTTATCAAAATGACCAGTCACCTTTACTCACTACTTCTGTCCACAGCGCCACTATGTTTTAGGGATCAGTAAATTTTTTCTATAAAGGGCCAGATAGTAAATATTTTAGGCTTTGAGAGCAATAAGATTTCTGTCACAAATACCTCTGCCATTGTAGTACAAAAGTAGCCATAGATAATATGTAAATTACTGTGTGTGTTCCAATAAAGCTTTATTTATAAAAACAAATGGTGGCCAGCACTTGGCCCATACCATAGAGTTTTTGGATGAAAATGTCAGAGTCAGTCTTGACTATCTCCCTTCTTTAATTTTTATAGAAGCAGCTCTCAAGTTGTAGTAATTATTTCTTTCAGTAATTCTTATCCTTCCCTTCACTTCCCTTTTCACTTTTTTAAAAAACGATTTTATTTACTTATTTGACAGAGAGAAACACAGCAAGAGAGGGAACACAAGCAGGGGGAGTAAGAGAGGGAGAAGCAGGCTTCCCACCAAGCAGGGAGCCTGATGTGGGGCTCAGTCCCAGAACCCTGGGATCACAACCTGAGCCGAAGGCAGATGCCCAATGACTGAGCCACCCAGGCATCCCCCCTTGCTGCCGCGCCCCCCCCCCCAGCTCTTTTCACTTCTACTATGCCTCTGAATTCATCCTGTGCAATATTCACTGATGTCTTTGACTGGTGGAAATGGGTGGCTGCAGGACTATACCCACTTCCTGAAGAGGGTACCAGAATTTCTAGGGAGAAATTTTAAGAAGCATACAGAATATTCTAATTTTATTTTTAGGGAAAATGCCTACTTTGTCAGAATATAAACTATAGAAAGTAAAACCTGATGAAATCTTCTTGGATGGTGGATCATGGCTAAAAGTGGTTGTCAAACATTGCTCAAACTTAGAATTTCCCAAGGTATACAGTGTTTACAATTGGTGATGCCTGATGTGATATTAGGCGGGACACAGACCAACTTTTAAAATATTAATAAAAATACTTATGTTTTTATTTTAATGTGTATTGGAGAAAATATGACATCAAGCCCATAATATCACTGATTATTTATTAGGGTAAAGCTGAAGTAATGTTTAGGTTTTTAAAAAGTTGTAGTCTTAAAGGAAAAGTTAATATTGTAAGCAGAATACAGATATGCTAATGGTTATCAAGATGGTAGGAGACTAAAGTTTGAAAATTAATGGCCACTTTGCCTCCTGTATTTTCCATTATATTTGTCTACCAATGAACAGATCAGTCTCAGTATTTTTATTTCTCTTTCTTAGTGAAACCTTCAGGGGTTCATCATTATCTGCCAGGTGAAGTCAATTGAACTCTTAGCCTAAAATCAATGTCTTCTAAACTTGGCTCCAGCCTTCCAGTTTCCTCTCTATCTCCTGGCTTCCCACACAGTGCTTGAAAAGTACCAGTTGTGTAAGATTTAATGAGTGTTCCAGAAAAGAGGATTTTATGGTCCAAATAGTTAGGGAAAGTGTTGCATACTCTATCCCTCCGAGGTATGTTCACAAGGAATTATACGACATTAAAGCCTTTGAGAAGACTTGAGGTAGTAAAATTTGTCCATGTTTATGGTAGAACCCTCCTTTTGCAGAAACAATGTTTGTGCTTAACGACTTACTTGATCATCTTTATCAATAACCCTCTCTTATAGATGGTGCCTTAATGTCTTATGGGTCTAGCGTACTAAAGAGGTTGGTTTGTAACATGCTGTTCTGTATCCATGTCCCCAGCCCCTGACACAAACCAACCAAACTGATCCCCTTGCAGCTAGCTAGATGTCCATTTCGCCTTGCTCTTCAGAGCCTTTGCTAATTATTAACTGTACCTGGGGTGCTTTCTCTTTGTTCTTGTTCTCAAAATCTTCTCAACCAAGCAACCTGATTTCCCATGACAGTAGTGGTTCCTATTTCTGATTATTTTACCATCCAGTATCAGTATCATGGTAGTTGTGTACCTCATCTTTTTTCCTGCTAGATTTTTACATTTCTCGGAGTTACTGTTTTCCACACAGTGCATTGCTTATCGTAGGAATTCAGTAAATATTTGATGAATGAATGACAATAGGGTGAAATTTGAAATAATTTATCTGCAGTAAATAATAGAATTGGAGTTTGAAGGATCTACATGAGGAGAGGGACAAATGGGGAAGGATCTCTGAAAGCTGGCTAGCTAAATAGATATTTTTGAAACAGCTTTATTAATTTATATACAAAAGTGCACAATCTGATAAATCTTGACTTATTTATATACCCATGAAACTACCACCACAATCAAGATAATAACATAACTATTACCCCAAAATGTTTCTTCATAACTCTTTGTGATCTCCACATCCTTCTCCTCCCTGTATCTTCTCCTCGAATCTCCCCCCCACCAGCCTGGTCCAAGACTACTGATCTGCTTTTGGTCATTATATGTTGGTTTGCATTTCCTGGAATTTTATATAAAGGGAGCCATACACTATGCAGTCCCTTCCTTCTGGCTTCTTTCACTCAGTCTAACTGAAACAATTCATGTTATAGCGTATCTGTTTCTTTTTATTGCTGAGTATTATTGCATTATATAACTATCCCGCACTTTGTCTATTTACCAATGGATGGGCATTTGAGTTGGCTCTAGTTTTTGCTATTAAAAATAAAACTCCTGTGAACATTTGTGCATAAGTCCTTGTATGAATACCTGGTTTCATGTCTCTTACATTAATATCCAGAAGTTAAATGAATTATGTGCTAGGTGTATATTTAGCTTATTTAAAAAAACTGCAAAATTGGGACACCTGGCTGGCTCAATCGCCGGGACATGCAACTTGGGGTTGTAAGTTGAGACCCCACCTTTGGTGTAGAGATTACTTTAAAAAATAAAACCTTTACAAAAAGAAACTTCCAATTTTTTCTCCAAAGTGATTGTAGCATTTTGCATTCCTACTAATAGTATGTAAGAGTTAATGTTTCACCCCCTCACCAATGCTTAGTACCGTCAGTCTTTACAATTTTAGTCCTTCTGATTGGCGCAGGTAATAATATCTCGTTTTGGCTTCAATTTAAAATGACTAAAGATGTTGAGCATCTTTTCATGTGTCTCTTTGTCATTGATATATTTTATTTGATGATGTGTCTCTTAAAATATTTTGCCTGTTTTTATAGTGATCTGTTTGTTTTCTTATATTTAAGTTTTGCGAGTCCTTTACATATTCAAGGTATAAGTCCTTTATTAGATACATAGTTTGCAAATACTTTCTTGGAGCCCGTGGCCTATCTTTTCAGTCTCTTAAAAGTTTCTTTTGAAGAACAGAAAGTTTTTAATTTTGATGAAGTCCTATTTGTCACTTCACTCTTTTTATGATTCTTTGTATCATTTTTAGGAATTCTTTGTCTAATCCAAGATCACAAAGATTTTCATATAGAGATCTGTGTTCCATTGAGTTTATTCTTGTGTATGGTGTGAGGTAAGGATCAAAGATTTTTGTTTTGTTTTATCTGTATATATAAATATCCAGTTTTGTTTTGTTTTTAATTTCAGAGTTAGAGTTTATTGATCCATCAGTTGCATATAACACCCAGTGTTCATTACATTAAATGCTCTCCTTAATTCCCATCACCCAGCTATGCCCACCTTCCTCTCCTCCAGCAACCCTCAGTTTGTTTCCTATTGTTAAGAGTCTCTTATGGTTTGTCTCCCTCTCTGGTTTTGTCTTATTTTATTTTTCCCTCCTTTCTCCTGTGATCCTGTTTTGTTTCTTATTTACTCATGAATGAGATCATATGATAATTGTCTTTCTTACATTGACCTATTTCACTTTGCATAATACCCCCCCAGTTCTAACCACATCATTACAAATGGTAAGATTTCATTTTTTGATGGCTGAGTAATATTCCATTCTATATACATACCACATTTATCCATTCATCTGCCAATGGATACCTGGACTCTTTACAGTATCCAGTTGTTCTAACGCCATCTGTTGAACAGACTTTTCTTCACTGAATTGCCTTTGCAGTTTTGTCAATGATCAGTTGTTTATGTATGCAGGGTTCATTTCTCAACTCTCCATTCTGTTCAATTGATCTATTTGTCTATCTTTACAACAATACCAAACTGTCTTGATTGCTTCGCTTTATAATGGATCTTGATGAAAAGTCGTGTTCATCCTCTAACTGTATTCTTATTTTACCAATTACTTTTGCGGGGCGCCTGGGTGGCTCAGTCATTAAGCATGTGCCTTCAGCTCAGGTCATGATCCTGGAGTCCCGGGATTGAGTCCCGCATTGGGCTCCCTGCTCGGTGGGAAGGTGGGAAGCCTGCTTCTCCCTCTCTCACTCCCTCTGCTTGTGTTCCCTCTCTAGCTGTGTTACTCTCTGTCAAATAAATAAATAAAAATCTTTAAAAAAAAAATCCTTTTGGGTGCTGCAGGTCCTTTGCATTTTCATATGAACTTTAGAAAAAGTTTGTCAATTGCTACAAAAATAAAAACCCCCAAACAACAACAACAAACCATGCAGGGACTTAGATTTGAATGGCTTTAAATCTATCTATCAATTTGGGGAGAATCAACATCTTCACAATATTGATTTTCCAACCCAGGTTACTTGGTATATGTTTAAGTCTCCTTTAATATCTCTCAGCTATGTTTTGTAGTTTTAATTATACAAGTCACATTCACTTTTTTGGAAGATTTATTCCCATTTCGTATTTTTGATGCTCTCATACTATATGCATTTTAACTTCAATTTGCTTATCCACTGCTAATATATGTAAATGTAATTTTGGTATATTGTTCTTGTATCCTACAACCTTATTAAACATATTTATTCTAGGAAATTTTCCTGCATATTCCATCAGATTTTCTATATAGATGATAAGAGATATACTGTCTGTGAGTAAAGGCAGTTTTACCTCTTCTTTCTGATTTGGTTGCCTTTTATTTCTTTTTCTTGATTGATTGCATTGGCAGGCACCTCTAGTACAATGTAAAATACAAATGTTGAAAGTGAACCTCCTTGTTTTATTTCTGATCTTAGGGAGCGAGCATTCAGTCTTCACCAATGACTCTGAGTTAACTGTAGGTTTTTCTTAGATAGATGCCCTTTATCAGATTGAGACAGTATGATTTTATTCCTACTTTACTAAGATCTTTTTTTTTTTAATCAGAAATGGATATTTCATTTTTGTCAAGTTCTTTTTGGGTGTCAATCAAAATATTCATGCAGTTTTTCTTTTGTAGGTTACTGATATTATGAATTACATTGACTGCTTTGTGAATGTTAAACTAATTTTGTATTCCTGAGATATACTGTACTTGGTCCTGATGTATTTTCTCTTTTACCTATTACTAGGTTTAATTTGCTAAAATTTTGTTTTGACTTTTTGCATTTATACTTCTGAGGGATACTGATCTGCAAGTTTCTTTTATTGTTTTTGTCTTGTTCTGGAACCAGGGTCTCATAGAATGAGATAGGAAATATACTCTTTTTCAAATTTCTGGAAGAGATTGTTTGAAATTGGTATTATATCTCTCTTAAATATCTGGTAGAATTCACTAGTGGAGCCATGGAGTTGTTTTTCTTTTTTTTTTGGGAGGGAAAGTTTTAAAAATACAAATTCAGTTTCTTTTAATATATATAGAGCTATTTGGGTGTCTATTTCTTCTTGAGTGAGCTTTAGTATTTTGTGTCTTTAAAGTGACTTGTCCATTCATCTAAGTTGTCAAATGTATAGGCATAAAATTTTCATAACATTCCTGTATTAAACATACAATATTTATGGAATCTGTAGTGATGCCATCTCTCTCATTCCTGATATTGGGGATTTGTATCTTCTCTTTTCCTGATTAGTCAGGGTAGATAATTATCAATGTGATTGGTCTCAAAGAACCAAATTTTGGTTTCATTGCTTTTTCTCTGTTGTTTTTCTATGTTTATTTCATTGATTTGTGAGGTGAGCTTTATTATTTACTTTATTAATTCCTTTCTTCTGTTTACCTTAAACTTAATTTGCTTTTTTTTCTAGTTGCTGAAGGCAAAAGCTAAGGTCATGAACTTGAGAACTTTCCATTTTTTTTCTATAGGCATTTAATATCAAAAAATTCTCCATAAGGACTGCTTTAGTGGCATTCTCAAATTCTTATGTGCTGTGTTTATTTTCATTCAGTTAAAACTATTTTCAAATATTCTTTTGATTTATTCTTTGTTTTTTATTTTTAGATGTTGTTTAGTTTCCAAATATTTGAGCATTTTCCAAGTATCTTTCTGTTATTGATTTAAAATTTAATCCCATTGTAGTCATATAATATATTTTGTATGTCTTGAATGCTCATAAATTTACCAAAACTTGCTTTATGACCCCGAATAAAACCTGTCTTAGTTAATATCCATGTGCACTTGAAAAGAATGTTTTTCTACTCTCCTTGAATAGCCTGTTGTAGTAAATGTCAAATCAAGGTGGTTGATGATGTAGTTCAAGTCTTATGTATCCTTAATTGACTTTCTGCCTATTCGGTGTGTCAACTATTAAGAGCAAGGTATTTAAATCTCAGACTATAATTGAGGATTTGTCTGTTTCTCCTTGCAGTTCCATCAGTTTGGGGTGTCTTGTTGCAAAACTGTTATTAAGTGCATAAGTACTTAATATGATCATATCTTCTTGACTAATTGACCTTTTATAACTAAAAATGACCTTTTTCTGATGATATTCTTCGCTTTACAATTTACTTTGATATTAATTGACATAATCCAACTTCGTTTTTGACTAATTGTAGTATATAATTTTCCATCATTTTACCTTGAATCTAATTGTCTTTCTCTATTTGAAATGAGTTTCTTGTAGGCAGCATTCAGTTGGGTTTTACATTTTTATCCAGTCTGTTGATATCTATCTCTTAAGTGGGGTGTTTAGACCATTTACATTTAATGTGATTGCTGATATAGTTATTTAAGTCTGTCATCTTGCTATTTATTTTTTATTTGTCCTTTATGTTCTTTGTTCCCTTTCCCTACTTTTTTCTAGTTTCTCCTGGATTGCTTTTATGAGTCCTTTTATTGGCTTATTACCTAAAACTCGTTATTTGGTTATAATGGTTACTTGGGGTTTATACTATACATCTTTGACTAGGTCTACCTTCAGTTAATATTATACCAGTCCACATACAGTGTAAGAACTTCACAATTCCATTCCTTCCTTCCTAGCCTTTATGCTGTTATACATTTCACACACACACACACACACACACACACACACACACACACACATATATGTACAAGCCTCACAGTACATTATGTTTTTGTTTACATTTATCGGGGCACCTAGGTGGCTCAGTCATTAAGCATCTGCCTTCGGCTCAGGTTGTGATCCCAGTGTCCTGGGATCGAGCCCCACATCAGGCTCCCTGCTCAGAGGGAAGCCTGCTTCTCCCTCTGTCACTCTCTCTGCTTGTTTTCTCTCTCTAGCTGTGTTACTCTCTGTCAAATAAATAAAAAATCTTTAAAAATTATCTTTTAAAGAGATTTAAGTAATATGAAAAGTCTTACATATTTGCCCATGTAAGTATCATTCCCATTGTCTTCATTCCTTTGTGTAGATCTAGATTTCCATTTGCTATCATGTTCCTACCTTCTGAAAGACTTCCTTTAATAATTCTTGGAGAACACTGGAGTGCAAATCTGCTGATGATTAATTCTTCCCGTTTTTGTTTTTGAAAGATATCTTTTCACTGGTGCAGAATTTTAGCTTGACAACTTTTTCTTTCCATACTTTAAGTACATTGTTATATTCCCTTTGTGTGATTTTTTTCCTCCAAGAAATCTGCTGTTATCTATGTCTTTATTTTTTCATACTAATATGTTTTCCTCCCTACATTTAAGATTTTTCTCTTTATCTTGCTTTTAAGCAATTGGTTATGCTGTGTCTTGATGGAGTTTTCTCTGTTTCTTGTATTTAGTGCTCATTGAACTTCTTGGATCTCTAGATTTTTGCTTTTCCTCAAATCTGGCAAATTTGGGGCTGTTTTTTCATCAAATGTTTTTTCTCTCCCTGCTACAGTCTGCTTTCCTGTAGAGACTCAAATTATATATATTAGGCAATTTGAAATTGTTTCATAGCTCATGATTTTTTTAGATGGTTTCTATTGCTATACCTACAAAGTTCAGCTATCTTTTCATCTATAATATCTAATCTGTCATTAATCCCATCTAGTCTATTTTTCATCTCACATGTAATTTTCAGATCTAGAAGTTGCATTTGGGCCTTTTTTAATATCTTCTGTATCTCCACTTAACTGATTAAATATATGGAATACAATTATAATGGCTACTTTAATACTCTTTTCTACTAACTTAACACGTTTGTCAATTCTGAGTTTTGAGTGATTCATTATTGTTCTCATTATGGCCCATGTTTTCCTGTCCCTTTGCATGCCTAGTAATCTTTGATTGGATATCAGACTTTGTGACTTTTACCTTGTTCCATGCTAGCTATTTTTGTTTGCTATATATCCTTGAGTTTTGTCTTCTGGGGCAGTTAAGTTACTTGGAAATAGTCTGATCCATTTAGGTCATATTGTTGTGCTTTGTTAGGTGAGTCTAAGCAGTGCTCAGGCTAGGGGTAATAATTTAACTCTACTGAAACAAAACCTTTCTGAGTGCTTTACCCAGTGCATTGTGAATTATGAGTTTTCCAGTCTGTTTGGTAGAAACGGGCATTGCCAGACCTGTGTGAATGCCAGACACTGTTCCTTTCAATATTATTAGAAGGATTCTTTCCCCAGACTCAAATATTTTTCCTATACTCATGTTCATCAGTATTTTCTCCCTATATTGTGAGGATCCCTCTGCTATTCTCAGGATCCTCTCTCTGTGCATCTCTGTCCTTTCCAGTAATCTAGCCTATGAACTCTAGGTACTTTGTTCTCCCCAGATCAGTTTTAATTCCTCAGTTCAGAGAGTCTACCTGGTTACTTCAATGTTTCCGCTCCTTGCATGTACTAGAAACTTTCTCAAAGCGATAAGCTGGGGGAATCATGGGTCTCGCTTTGTTTCTTTTTTTCCATTGATCACATCTGATACCCTGTCTCTTGAAAACCATGGTTCCATAGCATTTTTGTTGTGTGGAGGGTTTTTCTGTTTGTTTTTTTGTTTTTGTGTTTTTATTCTTGGTTGGTTGGCTATTTCAGGCAAGAGAATAAATCTGGTCCCTATTTCCCCATCTTGACCAGAGGTGAAAGTTTCATAAGTCATTTTTTCACTGCTTCAAGGTCAGCTGGGGTTCAGGTGATCTAATCTGGGGTCTTTGAGAGTTGTTTGGGCTTGCCTAATTTCTCCTGTGTGTGTGTATATATATATATATATATATATTTTAATAAACAAGGAATGTTTGGTTTCATTAAAAGTGGAAATCAGCCTGAAAATTTTACAAAGAAGTTAGTACTAGTTATCAGGATCTTTTTTGGATGGAATGCTGCTAATTTCAAAGAACTCATGGGTAGAGTGTTGATATTTTCCTAGATTTAATATCAGTTTCTAGGAAAAATGCATGTTTGTCTAAGTAAGCTCGGA